>KZ652963.1:2033-23951 GCA_001010745.2 Gerris buenoi
GTATATGTATTTATTAAATAAAGATATCTCGTGATTCGAGCATGAAGAAGGAAGAATTATTTTTATAAAGGTTAGAGCTTAGTCTGGCTCATTTTGTTAATTTAGGGAGGCTAGAATAAAAATCAATTCATTAACTGACGAAATATTCAGATTCATAAAAATTAGGAGTAGCAACAAAATTATTGTAATGAAACTAACGCAATTGTGTTATTCTCGAAAATAGTTTTCTAATTAGTTGGCAAATAATTTTTACAATCCATTAGTGACTAATTAACTTATGTCATTGTTTCCTCTTTTTTAAAAATCTGTCAAAATTGAGTTAACATGAATTACAGTATCAATAACAGTATACTTTAGTAATATTTAATGTTTTTAGAGGGTTGAAATTAATTTGGTGCTATCTGCATGCAATTTACAATAAACCATCCAAATTTCCTAAAAATTAAATGAGTACTTTTGAAGAAATAGGCGTAAATATAATAAAGGACATGTGAAAGAGAGAAAAAAATGAACGCAGAAGGTCGAAACTTATATGGGACTAACAATGGGCTAATTGGGGTCTATTATTTAAATTTCATAAAAATCGAATGAGTAGCTTTTATGATGTTGGTTCACAAAAATTGAACGACTGACAGACAGACACTGGACAAAAAATGTTCCCTCTTTCTGATATGAAAGTGTGTCTTGGAATTTTTCAAATGGATAATATTTTTCTGGGACATATTTTGCAAAACGATCACATAGCTTCCGTTACCTTAGGTAAGGGTGGGAAGCAATTTTGGTGTAAATAATCTTATATTTGTGCGCATGAGGAAGCGAAACAAGTGGGCGCAGAAGGTTTAAATTGATATGGGACCAACAATGGGCTTGTAAATAACCTACTGTCAAAATTTCCTCAAAATTTGACGAGTAGTATTAAAATAGAACGACATTCAGACAGTTAGACAAAGTGACAGGGTACCAAAAATAAATCGGGACCATTCAAATTATTTGGTACATTGGTATGACAGTAAAACCACTCATTGAACTTTTATTCCTTGAATTTAATTCACTCTCACAAAATGTTTTTAATTTCAGGATCCTTCTTTGGAATGCTAATGGTGCTCTTCACGGACAGGAACTAGACATTTTGTTTTCTGAACTAGACATTCTGCTTTCTGCCAAGACAGAAGGATCGACATTGCCCTCATCACAGAGACATATTTAACTACTCAATCGCATTTTCACATAGAAAATCACACAACGCAGAACAGATCACACTAGATAACACTGCACGGGGGGATAGTAGTAGTAGTCTAGTACTTCTACTAGAACGGGTAGGACGAACCACTTGATAGAACCTTGCAATAGGCCATCACTTATGCCCTTTGTACGCCCCGCGGTAGAGAGTTGCAGCCACTTCACACATCATACATTATGTACATTGTACCGCCGAAGCGAGTATGATGTGATCAATAGTGAGCCATATAAATCAGAGTGTCACGTCGAGGAATCGAACCCCATCTCGTTCCACTCATGATTCAGTGAAGGCCGAGCAGACGTGGTTTTATCCACACGGCTACGCTACCTCTCGCACACGAGGGTAGTGCGATCCTATATACGGAATGCAATTTCCCATTACCCTTAACCCCATACTTGCACAGACTCTATTCAGTATGCATCTGCATCCTTAAACTCTTCAACATTTAATTTCACAATTTCCTCAGAATCATCTTATTTCCCAACATGATTTCCTTTCCTTATTCCGATTCTGAGGCCATAAATTCATTGCAGGTGAGGATTAAAATGCAAAACATCCTGAGAAGGGATATCGAGCACTTAATCCTCGTGGTGTCACACTCCTGAATGCCTTATCCTCAACAAACTATGGCAATCTTTCTCCTGGCGAATAAACTCATTTCCCATCTGACCCAAATAAACTTCCAGCCATCCTAGGGCCTACACTATTTTGTTTCAACGCCCATACCTCCCCTTCACTCTACTGCCTCTGTTCTTGTTGGCGATTTAACCTCCTTCAAGTCCTCCTAAATCTCGACTGATCAACTCATGACTAGGACATTTTTCGGACAGATTCTAGGCCTTAAGGTTTCACTTAAAAATACGACGGCATTGACGAAGCAGTACAGACACTGTCTGAGACCATACAGACTTGCATTTGGGACTCGATTCAACCACTTACAAACAGATAAGACAGTAGCTTATCAACTGATATACGGACACTGATAAGTGAAAAAAGACGAGCTAGGACTCACTGGAAACTAGATATTCATCCAACAAATGTAGGTACAATATAGCTAGTAGAAAACTGACTAACTTAATAAGACTCTAATATACACATAAAGGAATTTTTCTTAAAAATAAACAGGTCAAGTGTGTGCTAGTCAGCACAGTGAGGGTCCGTAGGCAACACTGTATTGTTTAAGTAGTACCCTATTGATGATGTTTTTTAAAATGCTAAAAAGCTTACTTTGAACTATCCTATGGGTCTGATATTTTCAAAACACATAAACAAACTTCTGATGAAGTATTTTTTTGCCATTGAACTGGAAAACAGCCATATAAATACATCTAAAAGACCATAATAATAAAAAAAATGTATTTTGTCAGTAAAAAATAATTTTTTTTTTTTTTTTAGAAATTTCCAAAAAGTGGTATCTTTACTTTTGGTCAAAGATTGTTCAGGATTTTTTTCAGATTTTTGCACTTTACATAAGCGAGATAGAGGGGGGGGGGGGGGCACGTTTCACACCCACTTCAAACGTGCCTATGCTCGCCTTATCAAAGTTATAACCAAAGAATTATATATTTTTGTAATCAGCTCGAGGTACCCTTTAATATGATACCCCTCACGATGTCGAAAAAAAAAATTAAAAAAATTTAACCCTTAAGTTTTTTTACCCTAAATGTTTTGAAAAATATTTTTTTTAAGTCTATATTTTTAACAGGTGTGGGTAGGTACAAGATATATATATATATGCAAAATTTCGAAGTCATCGGACGAAAGGTGTAGCCGTGAGAGCAAGCGACGGACGGACGGACAGACAGACACACGCCCGAAAATATAAGAGTCATTGGCTTTTGCCTACGGACCCTAAAAAAAGAAAAGTGAAAATCACTCAAATTTGGACTCTTATGACTAACTTTACTTGGAGGGTTCGGATAAAAAATATTTCTGAGTAGGGTAATTTTTATTAGGTTTGCTTACGACATAAAAAAAGTACACTATCAAAAACAATGTTTTGGCGCTAGAGGGTGCTGAAGACATCTGATAAAAAAACCAATCTGTGACAATTCAAGCTCCACAAGATCAAGATCAACACAATAGGCATAATTAGGATGTTATGATCGCGTATCTAAAGTTAAAGTTATCTTTTAAAGTGAAAAGAAAAAAAAGATCTTTAAAAGGAAGTAAAAAGATAAAAACATAGTTAACAGTGTCAACTATAGTGATAAGAATTCCATGTTTTCTTATGCGCTGTTTTTTTTAGAAGGAACAAAATAAAAAATCTTGAAGAAAATCAGATTCACCAAGGGAATCTGACAAAATTAGGTCGACAAAGTTCATGTGCGGGTAAAAGAGAGACACTCAAGAAAAGATAAAATCTTGATAAGAGAAAAAACCCTTATCACGTTCTCCTCATTGTCTTCGTTACAAAAAGAAAAAGTGGGGGGGGGGGGGGGGGGAAAAAAAAAAAAAAAAAAACACAAATAAGAACCAAGTTAAAAAGGGTCAAGAGGAAGGACACTTAAGTGAAACTCGCACACTCCGGAAACTTTTCAATTAATATAATTTTCAATTTGTTTCGTCGGAAGAAGGCTCAATTTAGAGCTCCCGGCACGCGTGGAGGGGGGAGGAGGGTGGAAGGGAGTAAACAACTAGTGAGGAACAATTTCAAAAGGCGATTTTCATGCTCGGAGGCAAAATAAAAACTACAAAAGAAAATAGGCACTTATTTTGTGTTTTCCCATCCTTTTCCGTATTCAGTTTATTAGTGTGAAACTAGGACTAAAAAAAAAAATCAAAATAATACACGTAGGAAATGAAAAAAAAGCAAGATGCGAGGGCTTTGTTTATTTTTTACACTGGGCAAGCCTCTAGATTGCAATTAGAGTAGAAAGATACTATTGTTTTTTAAATTTATTTTTAGGATAATGAAAAAGAGATAGGAAGACAAAGGACATTGACTAAACATGACCTAAAACAAAAGAGTAGGTGGGAAAAAAATAATATTGATTTTAGAAAAAAAAATTAATTAACAAAAAAGAGCCAGAAATGCTCCTCTTTATTGATTCAATGATAAAAGGCAGAAAGCTACTGCTGCTGGTAAAATTAAATATTTTCTTACTATTTCACGCTATCCAGTGTAACATTGGTACTGCTTCTATCAAATAATCTTTCAAACTAATACTTTTATCTGATAAAGAGTTGTAAAAATGATAAAACAGCGTTCGCTAGTCACGCTGAATGTTCTGGTGTTCTAACATGGAGCCCCACACTTGGTTTCAAACTAGCTTCGCAATATAACAAAAATACGTGTGGTGTCGCGGGACCCCGGTAGGAACGAAGTTCCTTACATTTTTCATTAAATATAAATTATAAAATCACACTGCTAAAAACGTATACATTTCTAACTACTTATATATGGTGAAGTTGGAAAAGAGACAAAATTAAAAGTAATTAACTGTTTACTTTTGAATTTTGAAGGCAAAATTAAAATTAAATCATCATTTGTATAATTAAAGCAAGCGTCATACTATAATTACATATTGAATCTATATATTATTCTATCTATTATATATTGAATCTATATATTATTCTATCTATTATATATTGAATCTAGGAAAAAAGTAGATCATGATGACTTTATAGTGAAAGAGTATGTTTGTTAAAGGAGTTTGGATTGAAATAGGACTGTTTTCTATCTACCCGGCCAATTANAATACCTGCGGGCTGATCAAGTAATAATTGATCAAGTAATACCTGCGGGCTGATCAAGTAATAATTGATCAAGTAATACCTGCGGGCTGATCAAGTAATAATTGATCAAGTAATACCTGCGGGCTGATCAAGTAATAATTGATCAAGTAATACCTGCGGGCTGATCAAGTAATAATTGATCAAGTAATACCTGCGGGCTGATCAAGTAATAATTGATCAAGTAATACCTGCGGGCTGATCAAGTAATAATTGATCAAGTAATACCTGCGGGCTGATCAAGTAATAATTGATCAAGTAATACCTGCGGGCTGATCAAGTAATAATTGATCAAGTAATACCTGCGGGCTGATCAAGTAATAATTGATCAAGTAATACCTGCGGGCTGATCAAGTAATAATTGATCAAGTAATACCTGCGGGCTGATCAAGTAATAATTGATCAAGTAATACCTGCGGGCTGATCAAGTAATAATTGATCAAGTAATACCTGCGGGCTGATCAAGTAATAATTGATCAAGTAATACCTGCGGGCTGATCAAGTAATAATTGATCAAGTAATACCTGCGGGCTGATCAAGTAATAATTGATCAAGTAATACCTGCGGGCTGATCAAGTAATAATTGATCAAGTAATACCTGCGGGCTGATCAAGTAATAATTGATCAAGTAATACCTGCGGGCTGATCAAGTAATAATTGATCAAGTAATACCTGCGGGCTGATCAAGTAATAATTGGTCAAGTAATACCTGCGGGCTGATCAAGTAATAATTGATCAAGTAATACCTGCGGGCTGATCAAGTAATAATTGATCAAGTAATACCTGCGGGCTGATCAAGTAATAATTGATCAAGTAATACCTGCGGGCTTCTTTCAACAAATCATACGAAATTCATAAAAATCAAATGGGAACTTTTGTACAGTTGTAAATAAATGTATGTTTGTGCACATGTGAGAAACAAATGGATGGGTAAAACCTCAGAGGAAGGAAGGGGTAGAGGAAACAATGCTAGAGAAACTGGGTCTCAAAAAGTGGTTCATTATGCTCCCCCCATATATTAGCGCTCCAAACGGCAGTTTGGTGAAACAGTATCGATATCTCGATAAAAACTCGAAATTTATCATCTGATAATCATTTCATAAATATTTGTTGTTAACCTTATTAATTATCTAAAGGCAATAACGTCGATAATAAACGTATAACAGTTTCCTAAATAGCCAATAGCAATCTTTGAGAGGTGTATCAAATAAATGCTACTGATAAGGATTTGTTGACAACCGTCTGTGGAGACAGAAAGACAAGGAATAGACCAATAAGACAAGGATCAGGACCACGTGATCACTTTAGTTCGGAGTGAGCTCGCTTGGAAGCGCTAGTATATTGCTCCCTCTACCCCTTCCTTCCTCTGAGGTTAAAACTTACATGTGACCAACAATGGGCTAATTATGATGTTCCATCAAAAGTTCAATAAACTAGAACGACTAGTTTTATTTTAGATATGCTGGTTCGTAAAAATTGAGCGACAGGCCGACAGAACCAAAATTTCCTGTTGTCTATAACTGATTTCTGTCTTTGTTTTGCAATTGTTGACATCGGAGACAAAAAATGTTCGTTCTTCAGAATGATTACATAGGTTCCCTTACCTTTGTTAAATCCGCGTCCAGACTGCCGAATCAAACAGAGGAAACGAGCCGAGCATTGGTATACGCATGCCCTGTCTGAGATGCGCAGGCGCACTTTGTATTGAACATTCGCAGAGACCAATGTTTGGCTCGTTTTATCTGTTCGGTTTGGCAGTCATCAAGGCTAAATAACAAAAGTAATATTCGCTCTTCTAAAAAATTAGAAAAACTTCAAAACCCTAGCATTCTTAAAAATAATAATTACATTTATGATTGACTAATACTCAAAGATAATTATGTTAGTCTCATTAACAATATTAGCTATTTAAGATACAATCTTCGGTCCCTAGAACCATCATTAGGAGAGAAGGTCCACAGCTCGTTAAAAAACAGACCATAGAAGCCCTTTTCAGCCGAAGAAACAGAATAGTGTACATAGAAGTCTTCCTAATGAGGTATCACTGAAGGGTGCGTTTAATTGACCAGGAAGACGTACACAAAAAGGACAGAAAAAAACGTTGACATCTCAAGAGAGGTGTTGACAGGTTGCAATTAAGTGTACGAGATACGTCAAAACTTGTTAGCCCTAGTAACGAGCAACTAACATCGCGCAAGGAAATTATACTAACAAGATTGTTCTAGAGCGGGAGAAAACGTATTTACAACACTTTCGGGAGCGAAACGTAATGAAATCTTACAAATAAAGCTTATCTAGAGAAGCCACAGTTTTATTTTCATATTATTCTATATGTTTATATTTTTGCTGGGAAAAAACCAAAAATTTTGTCTCCGATTTCAAAAATTTCCAACATTTTTGGCACACGGAACGTTTTTTTTTTTCTCATTTTAGTATTTCGGTCTGTCACAGTAGAACTTTTTATAAATATATGACTCTATTTTCTTGTTAACCCTTTCGGTACTGAGGTAGAAATCAAAAGTAGACTTGCACAGACGGGGCCGGGCCGTGTTTTCAGACCGGCCTTCCCCAGCCTGACTCGTTTCAACCTTCACCAAAACTATCCATTCAACGCTTTCACACTATTTATTTTATATCTCCTGCATTTTTCATCATATTAGGATAATTCTTGTTTTATTACTTTTTTACATTCATCTTTAATTATTTTTTTATTTTTAATTAATTTTAGATGTCAACTTAATAATTTTTAAATTCTATATATACATATAAAAAAATTAAAAGTAATGTACATTTTATGAATAACTGGTATTTGTTTTATATAAATAACTTTTTCATTTCTTTATTATTTTTTACATATTTCATATTATACATTGATAATTTTTCTTAAACGACGAAAAAAAAAAAAAAAAAAAAAGTCCACCCTTCTTTTGTATCCGGGCTTTGGACCGGAACGGCGAAGTTAAACTTTTATTTTAATTTTTCATTTCATTTTCTATTATTTATCTTTGTTTATCATTCTAGTTCCGATTGGTGGCGTTAGGAGTCACGTGCGACGCCTAGTAAGGCTTCTATTTGAAAACATACATATGAAAACCTCAAAACGTCTATAGACGTATGTAGGCTGTGGAAGGCAATTTTTGATTACGTCCATAGACGTCTACAGTCTGATTAAGGCACTTACTAATTACGTCTATACATGTCTACAGTGCCAAAAGGGTTACGAATTTTTGCTGATTCAGCAGTATTGGTTATTGACGTAAAAAAAGTATGTTTTTTCATATATTCATAAACTATACGTAAGGACTGATTTTTCTAAATTTCAACTCTATAACTTAAAAACTGTGGGTGTTTATGAGTGACGCAGACAGACATCCAGTTAAAATCCACTCAAATCCTGAAAACATCTAAAAGGAATAATTCCGTTAAAATCTCCGTTTGAGTTTTTGGGCGGTAACAATACCTGGTCCATTATGTTGAGAAAAGTAAAATAGTCTGACAATTAAAAGTAACTGTTTGCATCGTGTTTTTTTGTGAAAATCAATTTGTGTGATTTAAGTGATTATGACGAATATGAGGAGAATAATACGCCTTCCGAAAAAATTAATTCGGCACAAAATACAACTAACGAATTGATGTCATCTTTATCTAAAGATAAATACTGAAATACGAGCTTACATACAGGAAGTTTATTATTTTTTTCTGCATTTATTATTAAAATCTAACAATCGTAGATGAAGTACGGTACGCAACTCGTGCGAAAACGGCATTTTTCATAGCTCGTGTGGTTTTACTACCCTCGCTATCGCTCGGGTGTAAACTCCACACTCGCATGCAAGTTGATTTCATGCTTTTACAATCTAATAATGTCTAATTTATTCAAATTTTCCCCTGTTTCTTAAAAATCATGAAAAAATTGTTTAGATTTTTTTACAGGAATTAAAATATCAATTAAGCAAAATTTATGAACGCAGACAGTTAAAATTAAACTGGTGCTATCTGTGGCCTACTTCAGAAAAATCATTAACCCAAATTTCATTAAAATCGGACGAGTAGTTTTTAAGATATGTAGGCTCGCAAACATTGAGCTAACTCGTCCTGGGCATTGGTAAAATGAACATGTCCACCAAATTTTATCAAAATCGGTCGACATTTACTCAAGTTATCGTCGCACGTTTCATGATTCGTGGACACAGACCAACTGACAGACAGTCACGGAAACAAAAATGTTCCTCGATGTCTGAAATGGATTTCTGTCTGGGAATTTTTTTAAAATCAGAGACCTAAAAACTGTTCGTTCTTCAGAACGATATCATAGCTATCGTTACCTTCAGTAAGCTCGAAATAAAAATAAATAAATAAAAATATTATTTTTATATTACAATAGGTTTATATTTTAGTAATGCTAGTATAATTATCAAATAAACATATGGCAAAACAATGTAGCACATAGATTCAGCACTTCCTGTCACAGAGCGAATGATTATTGTAAGGATAAAATAAAGTATAAATAATGTGTTTAATTTTATTAAGGTAGATAATATGAAGGCAAATAAAAGATTAGGTTGATACACGAAGTCGAAATAAGAGACAAACAATCAAAAATTGCAACAAAACAGTTCAAAGAGATTTTAAAATATGGGTTTTTTAATTACAAATAAATAAACCATCTGTTATCTAATGTAATATAAATTTTGTTTTGGGGTGGAGAAGATGGTGTAACAAATCTAAATGAGTAAGTAGTTCAAAGAGAATCTACGTTTAGTATTAAAGTTGTATTTTTTTGTGGTTCTAACATAATAAAAAAAAAATGTTCAACATTGTATCTCAGTGAAGAATTCCAACACAATATTAAATCTATATTTGAGAAAAAGCAGGAAAAAAGAGACGAGAAGAGCAGGAAAAGAAAGACGAGAAGTGCAGAGAGACGGGAAGCTTAGACTGGTGTATAACTGTAACTTATAACAATTTATAAAGCTGATATATCTTAATTTTTAAGTATTTTTCTCTTTAGGAAAACCGGTCATAAATTTCATAGAGTAATATAGCCTCTTCTATTCTAAAGTTTTCTTTTTGTTATCTTTATTTTCTTTGGCTCGGTTCAGTAAATCAGGTGTTTATCTCTTTAAAGAAATCTAGCCAGATTCTTCTACGAAGAGAATGGCTATAGAGCCATTCTCTAAAGCCACCCAAATCTTTATACGGGCCTATTATAAGACCATTCTGGATCACTTTGACTGAATAAATATATAAATGGTCTTATCATGAAAATTCTAGGTTTACCTTACCGACTTTCGTCGAATATTTACACTTAATGGTCTATAATAATTTTTATAGTTAAGGCATTTTATTCTATATTTTTTCCCCCCTATTATCATAAAATTCCATATTTTTTTATTCAACCAAAAATATAAATAAATGCTCTTTCAGGAAAGTGAATATAAAAAATAATATTAACTTTAACTGGTGAATTTAAAGTGAAAATCGCTTATCAAAATAAATTTTAATGTTGTTATACAAGTAGAGTAAGCGATATCTTAAATCCCTTGATAAGAGATATTTTATTTATCATAAAATATTAGTTACATTATTTTGTAAATACATGCGAAGAACTAAATAGTGATTGAGATAATAGGGTAAAGTAGGGACGGATGCAGCGGAGGGTACGATGCCGCGGTTTTTGGAAATATTGGAAAGGGTAACTGGGCACACGCATAGCTTGGTCAGATTTTACCTTTACACATAGTTAACCTTCTCATTTATTTCTAAGTTGAAGACGGCACTGCGTCACTCATATTTTTGACTTAGTTTCATCAGCAGTATCACAGGGCGTACTTAAAAATATTCTCCCCAATTTTTCAGATTGAGTTCTACTACTACTAAAGTATTTTTTAATAAAGTTAATTAATGTAATTAGTGGAATAATATGTTATCTTTCTGATTGTAAATCTAATTTCTTTAATTTATGGCAACTTGCCCTTCAAATCGGGACAGATGCCGCACTGCTTCAGAGTGACAGATGCCGCATATAAATATGTGGCATCTGTCCCTCACAAAATTATTTTGATATTTGATGCATGTATTTAATAATTATTTAAATCTTTAGATGCCCAAAATTCAATTCCCAGTCTAAGTTAGCAGGTAAAGACTGATTAAAATAATTCTTAATGTCATTAATAATGATTAATGTCCCCCCTTACCACTACCCTTGAAATATGTTTTGAACTCTTGTAGGTCAAATCTTAAAACAAAAAAAAAACAAAAAAACAAAAAAAAATTATTTAAGCTATTTTTAAGGTTAGTTTTGCTTTGTTTAGAACTAAAAATAGCTTAACTATCCGTAACTAAATGTTTAGGTTTTGGTTAGTTTTTAATAGGTATGCCGATTACTGATTAAAATAAGGTGCGGCATCTGTCCCACTCGCATGCGGCGAACCACATTTCAACTTTGCGGCGAACCGGCATTTTCAACTCTCGTAAACACCTTGGGCGCTACGATGATAACACACATACATACATACATACGTCATGCTGAAAACCACTCAGGAGGTCTTAAAAACACCTAAAACGGATAATTCCGTCGAAATCTCGAAAAAATTTTATTGGTGAAAACAATACTTTTCCTACTATTAGCAGTGAGGAAAAGTAAAAATAAAGGATGGGGGAGGGGCAAGAAAAAGCAATCTATAAAGACAAAAGTAAAGATGAATTAAGAAGAATTTTCTTTTTTAATTTTAAAACAATAATCTCACTAGGGTCTCTCAATATTATAAAGATTGAAAATTATCGTTTTCCTCATTCAATTGAGGAACTGTTAAAGAAGGGAAACAGATCAATCAAAACATTCAATCACCATCTAGAGATGGTGATTGAATGGTGATTTTATTTGAAATAAAACTGGTTTGCTCTCAAAACAGAAAGGACGATTAGGAAGGAACAATATTAGAGCTAAATGGGAAGCTTGTGGAAATGTAAAAACAACATTACAAGAATTGAGGTAACTCTTCCAAACAAAGGATGAATTTGAGACGTTCAAGATATCTTTAACCCTATTGTTATAGAGATCGATAATATCTCTTTGTTATAGCAAAACCACCATCTTGAAGATATACACTCACTAAACGAACACTTTCTGAAAAATATGTTAATATTACACCACTACGTACCACTTACTACGTGTATCCACTTACTACTTACTATGTATCCAGTATATCAGCAACTTTAATTTTTTAAGTGAAAACCCTTGGGGACGGTACCAAGTGTCATTGATTATATAGGCACCTACCAGATATTCGAAAATGTTGAATATTTTAAAATCTCGGTTTAACAAGTAAGTCAAGAACAAGAGGTGATACGATTAGCTCAAAACTATATTTTTAGGGTCCGTAGGCAAAAGCCAAGGGCCCTTATATTTTCGCGCGTGTGTCTGTCTGTCCGTCCGTCGCATGCTCTCACGGCTACACCTTTCGTCCGATGACTATGAAATTTGGCATGTATATGTCTTGTACCTACCCACACATGTTAAAAATATAGCGACTTAAATAAAAATATTTTTCAAAAAATTTAGGGTAAAAAAAAATTAATGGTTATTTTTATTTAATTTTTTTTTTGAAAAAAATTCTTGAACATTCTTCAACCACAAGTAAAGATACCACTTTTTGGAAATTTCTAAAAAATATAATTTTATTTTTTATTGGCAAAATACGTTTTTTTTATAATTATGGTCTTTTCAATGTATTTATATGTTTACAGTCCGGTTTAGTGGATATAAAATACATCATCAGAAGTTTGTTTATGTGTTTTGAGAATATCAGACCCATAAAATATTTCAAAGTAGGCTTTTTACCATTTAAAAAACACCATCGATAGGGCTACTATTTAAACTATACAGTATGCAGTGTGGCCTACGGACCCTCACTTTGTGCTGACTATCACACACTTGACCTATTTATTTTCTTTGTTTTTTTTTATTAAAAAATGAATCAAATTATAATTTTATTTTTTAAATAAAATTTATATTCCCAAAAAATCTACATGTTTTAGCGTCTGTCAAAACTAGGGATTGAAAAAAATTTAGATTAAAGGTAATCAATTAATACCGCAACCAGCCATTTTAAAACAAGCCATTTTTAACAGAAAAATTGTTCCATAAAAACCAAGGACCAAAATTAGTGTTCGTTGTAATTTAGACTAAGGATAATATTATACTACGCTTTATACTATGATCCTTTGTCTAGAGATGCTTAAGTTAAAAAGTACTATTCACTTTTTGTTTTTACAATATTTTCAGATCATTCAGCTCAAATCAGTTTTATTTTCATCTAATCAGAAACTAGATTTCTCTCGGGAAAAAGGCACATGTAGTAAATTTTACTATTTTTTTTTAATAAAAACTTTCGAAACTAAAATTTCGAGAAATAAAAGGTATTTTAGAGTATTGGAGGATAGCATCCCCAACTTTAAAGCTGAAATTCATGTTTCGATTTATCCACCAATTTTCTGAATATCTATGCTAAATTTCACATGGTACACAGAACCAATTACGATAATAATAAATAATAAAAATTATAATAAAGACTGCAACGAAGATATCCAAATATTATATAAGTAGAAAGATGAGTAAAAATACCAGGAAACAATTCTGTGTATGGGATGTAAAGGGCACTATCTCCATTTTTTTTTTTACAAAATTGAGGTTTTAACAGATTCCTATTCATTTTCCCCCCTTTTTTAGAGGTACAAGTATATGATGTTCTAAAACTATATCTCAAGGATTTAGCCAGTTGGAAAAGTCACTATAAACCAACATGCTGGGGAGGTAAAATAAGTAAAAAATAATTAAAGTAGCTCTCCCGAAAAAATTAAATTTGGCACATAGTGCCCTTTACCTCCCATACACAGAATTGTAACTATAACACAAACAATGTTTGGATAAGTTCAGAGAGAAAAAGAATTTACTGATTAATGAACGATGCGGGAAAGCGAGGTTAACTTGACGTGAATTAACGTAAACTAAAAGACTAGATGAAAAAAAGAGGCATGGGCTTAAAGAAACGTGAAAAATAAAGTGCGTTTAGACGTGAACTGGTCTTGACAGGACATGATAAACTAAATTCCCAGAGAAAAAAGCTTGGAAAGGGGGAGGACATACCCTGAATGCATCACTTACGATAGCTAAGATAGTTATAAGCTGTACCAAATCCATTAAACCAATGACACCACATTTAGGTGGTGCGCTGAAGGTGCCTTTGCGTATAAAAGGTGACGAATGCGTTACAAGACCAGTGGTACGCAAGCACTAATTAAAATTACTAAAACGCGGTAGCCATTTTTAAAATAGTTAATTAAAAAAATTTTTAAATTAAAAAAACAAAAACATATTAGTATTACCCCTCAAATGTGACAGTTAAGAAATTAGTTTTGAACTAAACTTACTGTTACGCCAGAATGCCACTACTTCAGAAAGAGCATACCTAAAAAAAAAGAGAAAATATGATGAATACAAATAATTTAACTGTATTTTAATAAGGGAACTAAAAGGCTATATTATAGCTAGTCATACTCGCCTTTTACCAAGCATATAGGAGCTATCTGCTGAAAGATAATTTAACATTTAAAATAGTTTCAATTTTGTTTTGGATAGCTACCTGTTAAATTTAAAAAAACAAACAAAAAAAATCATTCTAAACCAGAACAACAATAAACATCCGGTACTTCTTTAAATGGTTACTCCCCTGTGTTTTTTTAGAGTATAAATGACATTGACTAAATAACTATTAAGACAAAGGGATGCTTAGTCTAATGTACTTTGGGACAAAGGAATATCACAGTTGTTTTTATAAGGGGAGTGTGCTTTTGTTTAATTAGAGTATAGAATTTTTATAATACCATTTTTATTTAATTTTTAACTGTTAATTGTTTTTAGTAATGACTGAGTATTTGACGAATCCTGTATGGGAAAATTGTTTTAAAAATATTTTAATAATTGTTAGATTTGTAATTTTTATGTATCATAACACCAAACTTTGAAAGAATTAACGTAAGTAAGATTGTACAGTAATTATTATTATTATACAGTTGTAAGATGATTGAAGTGATTGTTATATAAAAAAATTCTAATTATTATATTATTATGTAATTTTTAGAGAAGAAGAGTGATGTGAAGATGACCTTAATCTTGTAAATACAAGGGTCGAAACGTCTCACAAAAATAAAAATTTGAAAAAAAAAAAGAAAAAAATGTGAAATTATTCAATTCATAAAAAAAAAACACCTTAGATATTCATCTATAAAAAACCATATATTCAAATTATAAAAAGGTGTATACGTTTAAAACGTTAATTAAAACTAGTAAACTTCTTTAGATGGTTACTCCCCTTTGTTTTCTTAATAAGGGGAGTAACCATCTAAAGAAGTGCCAAACATCCAATTTGTCAACATTCTAATTTGAAGTACCATTATAAAAAAGATGACCCCATATTTATTATACTACCAGGCCCCAATATTTATAGGCTGTTCCTTACTATATAATCACAGAACTGGGAAAGTATGAGTTTAATGAAAGCCGAATTCTGGCTTTTCTTGTATTGTAAAAAGCCATACTGTAATAATTACTCGGTATTAAATTCAAAAATTAAAATTTAATTTAACAATTAATTATAATTCAAATAAAATAAATTTTGAGCGAAGAACGTTGGTCCAATCTTGGAAGCATTACGTAAAAATTGTGAAAACTTGGTAGAGTGAGTAGAGACTGCTTAGAGAGCTTTGTTTAAGCTCCAGTGTGAAATAGGCTTTAGGATACGGAACAATAGATTCATTAAGGTAGCGAATAATTCAACACATCTTCATTAAAATATAGGCAGATGAAGCAAATCCTATTACCAAGTCATTATTTATTTAAATCTTCACATAATCTTTGAGATAATTCTATTACATAGTGTTACATGTTATTACTATTACACAGGTGCTCATCTGATACACTGATCTTAAGTACATCATGTTACTACAAGCATCCCTCAGTGGATAGCTTATATACCTTTACTGGTACAGAAATAACCAGATTTACGCTACACCTCGTCTTACGTTAAATCGGAGTTACGCGATTTTAGATTCTTCACCTTCCCGCCGCGCCGATTCCATTTTTTCCAGTAGATATAAAAGGCGGAATCTCCACCAGAGTCTGATCAAATTAGTTATGCCATTGAAGAAGTTGATCTTGACCTTGACAGGACAATTAAATTCAGAAGTGGATAGTGGATCACATTTTCCGGGATTAACAATCAGGAGCTCATATTTGAACAGCCCATACAAATTGAGCAGAACATTGAAGAAGCCTGATCTTTCGACCCAGTTCAATAGGAAGATCAAATGCGACGATTGCAAACTCATCAGAAGGTCTAAGTTCAATTAAAAAAGGGTTAAAAATTAAAAACAGATAATGAACAAGTTAATAGCGTGCTGCAAGGAAATTTTGTGTGGAAAGCAAAAATGTTTGACCTGTGAGACTGCTGTGTTAGGTTCTATTATCCATCTATGTTCAAATAATTTCGGTTTATGCTTTTGGAATACATAACCCAGGTCTGCAAAAAAGAAAAAAATTGTCTGCTGTCTTAGATTTTTATATTGATTCTTAAGTATTTTGGCATGCTGAATCCAAATATGTTCTCCATTATTCTCCAGCACGTACAGTTTTCTAACAAAACACGGTTGAAAATGTATTTATTGTGCGAAAAGGAGACATTATAAGAGTGAACCCCTACTCAAATTAGTAAAAAAATACTTTGAAGTGTTTTATAGTCCCACTTACAATAGAATGTGTAAATAACATTTAAAAAATTTTGTTTGAAAATAAAGTTCAAAGTTTTCATTGTACAACTAAAATTGATAAGGATTTGGTAGTATTCATTTGTTGAACCCAGTATATCTTATTGTTATCTTTCTTAACCAGAGCCGAATTAAAGCTATTTTAATTAAACAAACTACCCTAGTTTATTATAATGTGTACAGTAAAATTTTTTTCACAAATAATTAAAATAAAAAAAAATTAAAAACCACCCACTAATATCATCCAAAACCACGATTTTTACTTTTTTATTTTAAATTTGTCACAAAATGTGATGTACTGGAATTTTTTAACTATTTTTCCTGGATTCAGCATACCAAATAAATAAGAATCAGTAAAAAAATCATAGACAGCTTTTTGGTCGCAGACCTGTATGGTTAGAGGTGGTTAGGTTAAATCATATAAGTTAAATTATATATGAAATTTAACTATTAATATTTTTATCCGAAAAATAATTTTGCTATAGTATCTAAAAGAAATGATAAAGAATACATTTTTCTTGAATAGTCGAAATTTGAAGTGCTTTCGTCTTGTACAATTTTAGAAAATGGTACAAGACGAAAGCAAAAAAAACAACAATTTTAGAAAATTGTACTCTCTAGGTACAGGGTACATTTTGAACAAAAATTATTACTATAAATCTTCATTAAGGAACAAGAAAATGTTTTTAGTGGGCACTTCTTTTCTATAAAGAAGCCTCATTAAAATATTAAATTCTTAGGAGCGGTAAATGTTTGACCCCCTCTCCCTTACAGGAGTGGAACTTCGAAGAATTTCTTTCTACTGGATGCCTTTCCCCTTGACTTACATTTTTTCAAAACACTACCTTTCCTCGTGTTCCCCTTAAGGAGTTTAAATTTAAAAGTATTTATACTTAGATTTTTTTAAATACCTCATAATGTTTTGTTTCTTTCAACAAAAATTAACTTATGTTAAATAGCAACAAAGTAACAATAATTTCTTATCCAGATTAACTCCTTTAATTTAAATTATATTCCTTCTGTTCATTAAAATCAAAATTTTAATAAAAACACAATAAACAAACAAATCGAAACGTTCAAGTTGGGTTCCATAAGGGTTATTAATAAAACGTTAACTAATATTTAACAATTAAATTGACTGTCTACATAAATTTTAAAAAGGTTTTCTCCTTAAAACTCCTACCATGTATTATACTTTGAATAACAATTAAAAATTAAACAAAAGGGGAACAAACAATACAAACAAATAACAAAATTAAACTAAGTAATTAAAGGCTATTTTGAGTAACGATCCCACTTTTAATTTTTGTTTTATTATGAATTTAGTAACTAAGATTAAAAAAGAAATAAATGTTTTGTTTATACTTCATTTATTTATGCTACTTTATTAGTGTTATTACAGTCGCATTTTATATTTAAATAACTTTTAGTTTAAATATAAATAAGTTTTAGCAGGATGTTTTTGTTTTTTGGGTTATTAATTTGATATTGAGGATGGCTAAGTAATATTTTTTTTACTAATAAGAAGTTAGATTTTTGGTTAATGGAGTTTGTCATAGCTATGTGTGCGGCTTCTAAGAATTTTCGTTTTCATTCATGTTTTTCAGTATTTAGTATTACGATATTTTCCGCGTCTATTTTATGATTGTTGCATTTGGTGTGAGTTGCAAGGGCAGTTTTATCATTTTCAGCTTTAGGATTGGATATTTATTAATTTTTAGTTTATAAGATACTTTAATCCATTATTTTGCTTTCAAAAAGTCTTTTAATTTAAATTAAAGTCATACATTTCTTCAAAATAACAGAGTAAAAAAAAAGAATTTACTTAAAAATAGACTCGTGGTTGCATTCAGTTTATTATTAATTTTTATTTTAACTAGGGTTCATAAATTTCAACAACAGAAATAAATAATATTAAAGAAAAATTACCTTTCACTCTTACAACAAACAAACCCCAAACTTTTTATGATAAAAAAAAGGATTAAAAAAAAAAAGAAGTGAAAAATGATAAAGAACATCTCTCCTCATTAAACTAAAGAAAAAGAATGAAGTAAAGATAAAAAAATAAATAAATAACAAGGAAATACTTGACCGGATAAGTTT
Organism: Gerris buenoi; assembly: GCA_001010745.2. Classification (NCBI taxonomy): domain Eukaryota; kingdom Metazoa; phylum Arthropoda; class Insecta; order Hemiptera; family Gerridae; genus Gerris; species Gerris buenoi. The sequence continues at coordinate 20,935 of KZ652963.1, forward strand.
AAAATGAAGACAACTGAAACTAAAGGTACTTCAGATGGGAAACATTTCATCTCCATTCCATCCATTTAATGTTCAAAGATTAAATTCCATTTTATAAACAAAGTTTTAGTATTAAAAGTCTTTTGAAAAGTTAAAGGTTGAGAAGAATAAAGAATGACGTCAACAACGTTACAGAAAAGAATGTAGCGAGCAGAAGGAATAACTAATTTTATATAACTACAGAACGTGACAGCATAGCTCCAGGTTATATTATCTTACGTGACAACTTCCATATATAAAAGTAATATATGTGACGAATAGAGTTTTGAGGTCACGACCGCGGTAACATTTTTAACGATAAGAAAAAGTTTGAGGAAATAAGTTTTTTATACTGATTGTTTCTCATGTCTCGAAATTATCTCAAAGGTAATGGAAGCTATATAATCGTTCTGAAGAACGAACTGTGATTATGTTTCCGCTTTCAAATTTAGATACAGGGAACATTTTTGGTTTCGTGTCTTTGTGTCCGTCACTCAATTTCTGATAACCAAAATATATTAAAAACTACTCGTCCGATTATAATGAAACTTGGATGGTAGGAAATTAGCTTATTGTTGGTGTTGGTCCCATACAAGTTTCAACCTTCGATGCCCATTGGTTTCTTTTCCACATCCGCAAAAACATACACTTATTTACACCTATACCTTTATAGTCGAGGAGATAGCGTGTAAAGAAGTGTCTGACTCTCATCAAGCTAGAATTTTGTGTATAAGTATATGATTTGGTGTCTTTAAGAATATATGGTCGGCTATATTCGTGTGCGGGACATATCTTGGCAATATGAATTTAAAAAAAAAAAACAATCCGGTGGAGCGCGGCCATGTTCCACCATTTTTGGTGGACAATGTGATTTGCAAGATCCTGAGTACTAACTTAGTCAGTAGACCAAAAATCAAGTTGATGGTAGTTTGTCACTTAATAGGAAGTCTCTTTGATTTGGAGTAATATTTGACTAACTTATTAAGTGACGAACTACCATCAACTTGATTTTGTCTAATAACTAATTTTGTACTTAGGATCATGAAAATCATATTGTCCACCAAAAAGGTCAGGACATGGCCACTCTCCACTGTTTTTTTTTGTTTTTTTTTTTTTTTCAAATGCCTATTGCCAAGCTATGTCCCGCAGACGAACTTAGTCAGCCATATATTCTTAAAAGGCACCAAACCTTTACTTACCCACAAAATTCTAGGTTGATGTTAGTCAGAAACTTCTTTGCACGCTATCTCCTCGACTATAAAGGTATAGGTGTAAATAAGTGTATGTTTTTGCGGATGTGGAAAAGAAACCAATGGGCATCGAAGGTTGAAACTTGTATGGGACCAACACCAACAATAAGCTAATTTCCTACCATCCAAGTTTCATTATAAGGTCTCATTCTAAGGTTGGAAAAAAGATACGTTTTTCTCCCCTAAAGTGCAGGCATAGAATTATTAAATTATGCGAAATAGGACGCGAGGAACCTAGGCACCACACTAATTGGCAGACTATTTGCCTAGTACATAGAACTACGGCTTAAGTATATAAAAATGCTTAAGGGTGAACAAACAATTTGAATGTCACTCGAATTTTGAACAGCGGCTACTTGGGAAGTACAAGCGTTAGAAAGAATTAAAAAAAAACAACCGTATACCATTTACTTGAACCGCTCTTTCATGATGAAAACTGGCAAAACTGAAAATCGGTCGAATATTTGGCGGCAATTTCGGGGAAATCGAAATTTAGGATTTCACTAGAGTACCTAAATACGTACAAAAGTAATATGTTTTTTTTTATTTCACTGTTGATACGGAGTATATACTCAATATTAACTTATCAAAAATCAGAACCCCAAAATTTTGCAAGGTAAAATGTTTAATTATATAAATAAATATAGTAGTTATATATATAACATAATGTATTAATATTACAATGAATTTGTATATTTAGTAGGTTATTATTATTTATAAATAATCTAAAACACGATGCTGCAGCGCAAGATAAGATAACCCGAATCCTGCATCTGCATGCTAATGAAAGGTAACACATTTAATTAAAATCTCTACCGTACACTTCAGAGTTGAATTAATGATAAATTGAATAATTTTCCAATGTGGAATTTCACTATTACTTAGTGAATTACCCTGACCAGGTAATTATAATCAAAACGATATTACCACTTGGTTTTACCACAACCAGGTTCTGACTACAATGTATTATACACACATTACATGTAACAGAACTCCCAAATTACAGGACTACTATTAAACAGTTAAAATTCAAGGAAATAAACTATTCAACGAGAATTATCCACTTATTACATTAATCATTAATAGCACAATGTAAGTATGTAATATAGGTTATGTCACATACATGTAAAATATATTTACTATTAGATCTAAATTACTTGTTACTTATCTTAAAATGATTATGCAGACTTTTCGCATTCCTTTCAGCCCTAGTCTTCCAATGTGAACTCTCTAGTATAATTATAATGTAAAATATTATGGTATTGATAAGTTATTTTTAGTAACTTATAATTATTATTAATGATAATTATCAAAATTTCTAATGTTATTTTACTCCTACCTTGGATAAATGCTCTACCCTTTACAAAAATATATAATTTATCTTCTGTAATAACTCTTGGTAGATTCATCTAGTCCAGATAGCTGGGATATATATTCTTAAACTAATAATCCATTAAACTAAATAGAATTTATAATTCTGGAATTAATATAGTTTTACTTCTATTTTTTCTTTTTACTTTTCCTCACTACTAATAGTAGGAAAAGTATTGTTTTCACCAAAAGTTTTTTTCGAGATTTTTAACGGAATTATCCGTTTTAGGTGTTTTTAAGACCTCCTGAGTGGTTTTCAGCATGACGTATGTATGTGTGTTATCATCGTAGCGCCCAAGGTATTTAACCTAGAGAGTTGAAACTTCAGAAAAATCAGTCCTAACCTGTAGTTGTGCCGCCCGGAAAATCAACTTTTTC
>KZ652963.1:30953-46389 GCA_001010745.2 Gerris buenoi
TAAGGGAGGTAGCGTAGCCGTGGTGGTAAAAGCACCTCTGCTCGGCTATCACTGAATCATGAGTGGAACGAGATGGGGTTCGATTCCTCGGCGTGACACTCTGATTTATATGGCTCACTATTGATCACATCATACTCGCTTCGGCGGTACAATGTACATATGTATGATGTGTGAAGTGGCTGCAACTCTCCACCACGGGGCGTAAAAAGGGCCTAAGTGAAGGCCTAATTGCAAGGTCCGAACAAGTGGTTCGTCCTACCTAGACTACTAAGTACTAAGTACTAGACTACTACTACTACTATACTCCTGAGCTCAAGAAGCTATAAAGTTTCAAAAATAAAGGTCAAAATAGTGGAAAAGAGGTTCCAGGCAAGCGCGGAGAAGGTGAAGTGTAGAGGATTCCCTCATCAGAAATGAGCTGGAGAAAGCGATGATGTCTAAAACAGATTTTTGTCTCGGATTTTTTGAAATTGGAATTATGTCATTTAGCTAACCATGCATTGTCATCAAAACTAAACGTGTATGCAAAATTTCAATTTAATTGGTTGAAAATAACTGCTTTAAAATTTAGATGCAAGATTTGACCTGAACATACACACATACAAACATTGCAAGTTAAAGAAAAGTTTTAAAAAATCTAAAAATTGATTGGTTCTAGATCACTGGATATATAAAAAATAAAATTAATTTAATTGAGGATCAATGTAGCTGCTACATAAGTATGAAGCAGGGAGGTCAGTCAAGGGTTAAATGAGAAAAAAATATACTTTTTCTAGCGCATTGAACCAATAATCTAGTATCATAAGGGCTCAAGATATCCGATAACAATACATTAAGCAAATAATGTATCTACAAAATACATAAGTTTATTGATTTTTCAGAAGCCTCTATTTTAAAGTAGGGCTCATTCAAGTAAAAATGTTGTTAAATGAAGCAAAAATAAAGGCTTACATATAGATAGAAATCCCTTAGCACTGCAAAAGCACAAGAACAAAATAAAATCATCCTTATTAAAGCTAACGCAATCAGATTTTGTCTCAGCTTAAAGGATTCCGAGTACAAATACTCTCATTTGGAAGGATTTGCGTCGTTATAATTGAACATTGCCCATATAAAACTAATATTTTACTGTAATATTAAGTAATAAGTCCTGAGGGCTTATTTAATATAAGCTCTGGAGTGGAATATAATTTCCTTGATATTATTTGTACAAATTAAAACAACAATGCTTCTTAGATCTAATGGCGATCGAAGCGAGTAGGGGGGCAGAGCCCCCTAGTATTATACTATATATGTTATATGTAAAGCATATTTTTCCGAATAAAAATTTTTCGTTGCAGAGTTAATAATTCATATAAATTTAAAACTAGTATTAAAATAAAATTTTATTAAAAACACATTATTAAAAACAAGCTTTTATTTGTATTCCTCTCAGCGAACCCTTTCATTTGATACCCATATCATGGGCGTGCTAAAAAAATAACTAGTCCCCCATCTTGTGCTGTTCACCATATTGGATTTAGAATTATGTCATTTAGCTAACCATGCATTGTCATCAAAACTAAACGTGTATGCAAAATTTCAATTTAATTGGTTGAAAATAACTGCTTTAAAATTTAGATGCAAGATTTGACCTGAACATACACACATACAAACATTGCAAGTTAAAGAAAAGTTTTAAAAAATCTAAAAATTGATTGGTTCTAGATCACTGGATATATAAAAAATAAAATTAATTTAATTGAGGATCAATGTAGCTGCTACATAAGTATGAAGCAGGGAGGTCAGTCAAGGGTTAAATGAGAAAAAAATATACTTTTTCTAGCGCATTGAACCAATAATCTAGTATCATAAGGGCTCAAGATATCCGATAACAATACATTAAGCAAATAATGTATCTACAAAATACATAAGTTTATTGATTTTTCAGAAGCCTCTATTTTAAAGTAGGGCTCATTCAAGTAAAAATGTTGTTAAATGAAGCAAAAATAAAGGCTTACATATAGATAGAAATCCCTTAGCACTGCAAAAGCACAAGAACAAAATAAAATCATCCTTATTAAAGCTAACGCAATCAGATTTTGTCTCAGCTTAAAGGATTCCGAGTACAAATACTCTCATTTGGAAGGATTTGCGTCGTTATAATTGAACATTGCCCATATAAAACTAATATTTTACTGTAATATTAAGTAATAAGTCCTGAGGGCTTATTTAATATAAGCTCTGGAGTGGAATATAATTTCCTTGATATTATTTGTACAAATTAAAACAACAATGCTTCTTAGATCTAACTGTAGTTACAAGAAAGTAATTATTATTGATTAGTACAATGCAATTATGGTTCGAAGTTGCGCGCGAACGCTTGTCTCTCCAACGAACAAGTTCTAGGCATTGGTAAAATGAACATTGTATACAAAATTTCAACTAATTCGGCCATTATTTACTCAAGTTATCGTTATCGGTCAATGTCGTGACGATTGGTTCTATGACGTTCGTTTTTCTTCGGATTTACTCCTGAGCTCGAGAGGTAGCGTAGCCGTGTGGGTAAAACCACGTCTGCACGGCCATCACTGAATCATGAGTGGAACGAGATGGGGTTCGATTCCTCGGCGTGACACTCTGATTTATATTGCTCACTATTGATCACATCATACTCGCTTCGGCGGTACAATGTACATATGTATGATGTGTGAAGTGGCTGCAACTCTCCACCACGGGGCGTAAAAAGGGCCTAAGTGAAGGCCTAATTGCAAGGTCCGAACAAGTGGTTCGTCCTACCTAGACTACTAAGTACTAAGTACTAGACTACTACTACTACTATACTCCTGAGCTCAAGAAGCTATAAAGTTTCAAAAATAAAGGTCAAAATAGTGGAAAAGAGGTTCCAGGCAAGCGCGGAGAAGGTGAAGTGTAGAGGATTCCCTCATCAGAAATGAGCTGGAGAAAGCGATGATGTCTAAAACAGATTTTTGTCTCGGATTTTTTGAAATTGGAGATAAAATAAATGATCGTTTTTCAAAATCATGACCTAACTGCAGATTACGTTCGGTAAGCTTGGAAGCAAAAAGAGGGAAACAATTATACATATATATTAGACAAACATGGGTTGTATTTGCAGAATATCAATAAAGTATGTGATTAAATGCGAGGGACCTATGTGTCACACAAATTGGCAGTGTCGTTTGTACAATTTATTTTATTTTATACTTAATTTAATTTTTACTTTTTTATTTTATTTTTTGATATAATTTTACCTAGAGCGATATTTTTTTATGAAAAAAAATTACTGGAGTTTAATATTATTTTTTGCTTCCAAGCTTACCGAAGGTAACGGGAGCATTGTGTTCACTTTAGAGAACGAAAAACATTTATGTCTCTGATTTTAAAATTTGTAAGACAAAAATCCGTTTCAGCCATCAGGGAACATTTTTGGTCTCGTTTCTTTCTGTCTCTCTGACAGTCTGTCTGTCTATCGGACTGTGTATCCCCGAATTATGAAACCTGTGACGATAACTTGAGTAAATGTCGACCGATTTTGATGAAATTTGGTAGAAATGTTCATTTTACCAATGAACCGTGAACTTCAAATTTACAATTGGAATTTTAGGTCGGGGAAAAAATCAAACTTCTATTCAATGAGACTAACATTATTTAAAAATACAATTTTGTAGTAAAACCAACAGTGACAGCGCTATGAAGTGTTAAAGATCGCTAAACTATCAATAGTTTTTACAAAATAAACAATATAAAAATAAAATAATATAATAATAATGTTAATGTTAATAAAGCAATAAAGTACAACATGATATGATGCGAGGAAGCTATGTGCCACACTAATTGGCAGTCTATTTTTATTTATAATATTATTAAACAATTAATAAACATTTATGACACTAGGAAGGTCAATTGTATAAGAAATGTTAAATTTCTTCAGTCTATAAAGATTCTTTCTTTTTCTTCAGTTAATATTATAAAAACCAATTCCGAAAATCTCAACACAGATATTACACAAACATATTATTTTATATTTAATTTAAAATTATTTTCTTTATATACTTACAGCAATATAATTGAATACTAGTGAAAATAAATGGATTATAATAAAACCATGCTATTCATTACCTGCTTATTTATTTAGCAAAATTTTATTTTGTATCATTATCCAACACCCAAAACATTTTAACATTTCTTTCAAAAATTCTTGTTTAAAATTCCTTTTGATCATTTTACTTTTTATAAATGTTCCTTACACTGCCGCTCTTAAATCTTTAATCTTATTTATACAGAAAAGAAGGAACATTCCCCTGAGTAAAAGTCTACATTCAACATAAACTTGAGTTACCTATTCATATCTCTTTCAGCCCTTCTTTCCTATTCATAATTTGACTATATTACTTTCTCACATAAGGAGTACATGGAAAGAGAAAGTATTGTGATGGTAAGAAAATTCGATTTTCGAAAATTCGAAGCCAGAGGACATTGAAAAAAGACAAGGCTTTGACACAAGAGCTATGTGTGGAATACTTTCCTAACTTATTTGTTTTTATGGTTTCGTTGGTAAAAACAAAAAATCACAGGGAAGTACTTTTTAGGGTTTTGTCGATGAGTAAGCATACCCATTATGTAATCATGATTTCTTGTCTTCGGTCTCAAGAGTCCAAGGTTCGATCCCCGGGGAGGTCACAATGTTTTTTATCAGTAATAAACCAATAAGAAAGGCAAAATTTAAAAAAAGCATATATATATATATTTGTGTACTACTCTACAGCAGCTTTCATTTGATACCCAACTCAAAATTTTAAAAAAATAAAATTTTGGGCGCATAATTTTCGCGCCTAAAATTGGCAATTGTTGAAAATTTGTGACGCACTGCCAGAATTTGTATCACCCCACTATAGAGTATTAGCATGAATTATTTCGAAATTTTAGGATCAGCCATTATATAGTCGTTGAGGGGTGGCAATTTTGGGTGTATTTTGATTTATTTGACCAATTACGAAAGCAAAATTTAAAAAATGTATTCATATATTTGTAATCTACTATTCAACAGCTTTCATTTGATACCCCACTCGAAAATTAAAAAAAATATAAATTTTTGAGTTTACCACATTTTTTCGAATTGCGCATGCGCATATTTAATTTTTAACTTTTGAGTATTTTTCCTGTGTTTGGGCCCAAAAGTTACGCCAGTGTTTCAAATTTCAGCTTTTTAGCTTAAACGGTTCGGGCCCTATGAACCAAAGAGCGACGGACGGACGGACACATCACCCTCGGCATAAGGGTTTTGAGAAGTATCTACAAAACCCTAAAAAAGACACCCTTATAGTTTCGTTCCTGTCAACTATAATGTTATGGTTTCGTCTCCAATAACTTTTGAATCAAAAGAGATAAAAACATGAAACTTTATATTTATTAAAGAACGTTATACGAACACATGGGAAAAATATAGCGAGCTCAAAATTATCAGCTGTTCAAATCCAAAATATGTAGCTGATAATTCATGTAACGGGATTTTTTTTAAATTTTAAGTGTGCTATTATAATGAAAGGTATTGAAGAGTAGATAGTGTCTACTTTTCAAAAAACATCAAAATGTAGCGTGTCCCTCGCCCTAAAACTATATTTCGGCTGTTACTAGAAATATATAAAAAAAAAAAAAAATGCAAAATGTGCGGTCTGCTGGGCCATAGCAAAAAATAGGAATAGGAATTTGATCTGATGAACTGAGAATACAAAATGGTGGTAATTCATTCACGGGGGACTTTTTTTTGTTAAAAATTTAAGTTGGTTATCAAATGAAAGCTTCTAATAAGTAAAAAAAAGAAAACTTGTGTCATGTATCGTTAGTTTTTAATAAACACGAATAAAATAGAAATCCGCTAATACAATTTTGTTTTAATTTTAATTATTTGCAATAGAGAACTGTCATTGAAAAAATAAAAAACATCAGTACCAGACTCTACCGACTTCGGCAATACTCGGGCTCCGACTTTTAACGAAGCTAAGATTACAATTTTTCCCCTAGTGTCATCCTTCTTGATCGACCTTTAGTAAATAATTATTTCGAGACTTCCCTAAAAGTTGTTTATGGTAACACTATATCTAATATATAGATCAGTTTAATCATTATATGTCAGTAATGTTAAGTTATACACGTCTCGGTGTTGCAAATCTTAGACCTTACGGTTTTGTAAATGTCATTAATTCAGTAGAGAGTAATGCAGACACGGTAAACTTGTAAATCCCCCAAGGAGTGGTAGGTTTGAACAGCCAAACCAAAAACCCAATATGGCCTTTACAACAACCACCTGATCCCAACGTCTCATTAATCTTACCAACACAACAAAAACGAAATTATTTTCTAACCTTATCGCTCAACAACTATATACATTCCAAGATTAACACTAAAAGAAGAGATGCCTCCTATCGGATAAACTGTGAACTACGCAAATATAGAATAAACAGTATTAACATGGGCTCATATAGAATCCAATTTAATCTCGTCAACGTTTATTTGATGTGTGACATCGTCAGTTATATCAAAAAACACTGTTACCTCAATTACTTTCGTTTAAAAAATTTTATATTTAATTTTTAATTTAAAGTAAACTCCTCAGAATAATCAAGCGTGGCTGTCAAATCTCGCGAGAAAAAAAAACTGTAAGTGTGAAAGACATTAATCGTAGCAAGAACATTAATTCAGTTCGAACTCGGTACAGAAAGCATAGCGGGGACGAGTACAAAACATTGATTCGACGGACATTATATAATTTCCGGACTACGCAACTTGAGAGGTAAGAGCAATTCAAAACCATTCACGTATTCCTTAAACGACGATGATCGAAACAGATCCCCCCTCGGAGGGGGATCCAAATATAGAATATCCAACGATTAAGGCAGGGAACAACCCAATTCAAAACCAATTGCGTGTAGAAAGATTTAAGAGTAATGATTTAGGACCATTTTATGTATTTATAGAAAAATCAAATTGTGACAGTTTGGAAAACAAAGGAGTGGGGAGAATGCACCCCATGAAAATAGGCAAACTTTTACACGACAACCATCCGACAATAAAAAATGAAATTGTCCAAATCACCAAATTGGGTATAAATAGGATAAAAGTCGAACTCAAATTTCCGGACAGCGCTAACATTCTATTAACATCTGCTGTACTAAAGAAAATAGATTTTAAAGCGTATATACCAAGATTCTTACTGTATAGAACTGGTATAATTCGCAACGTGGACACTTCGGTAAATGAAGAAGATATTAAGGCTTCCTTTTTAAACTGCTTTGGGCAACAATACCAAATAACGGATGTAAAACGAATGAGTCGCAAAGTAGACACAGTCTCGGAACAGACAAACAATCAGGACAAAACTGAAATTTCGTACCAATATATGCCCACACAATCTGTCAAGTTTACTGTCCGAGGCCAGCAACTTCCACCATATATCGATATATTTAGTGTCAGATGCAAAACAAATATATTCGTACCTAGAGTAGTTCTTTGCAGTAACTGCTTTAGATACGGACATTACAAAGACCAATGCAAAAGCAAACCGAGATGCGCTAAATGTGGAGAAGCACCCCACGGTACAAGTATTTGCCATGTTACGATAACCTCATGCATACAATGTCAAAAAGATCATTTGGTAACCGAGACGAATAAGTGCCCGGAATACTCAAAACAGACATCCATTAAAACATTAATGGCGAACAACAATATTTCCTACGCTGAGGCAAGAAAACAGTATAGTGGCCAGTCTTTTGCCGCTCCCTTAAGGTCACCCAATATAAATGACACCACCAATTTCCCTACATTACCTCAAAATTTCCGAAACGATAAAAACAATCCCACCGATTTAGTAACGTCACATAAATCTAATGAACGGCCCCCAAAAAGAGCGAGGATATTTCCCCCCGCAAACAAGAGAAAAGAAACTGAAGATCATTCACATCTACTCTTCGATTTCAACAAAGAAAGTCCCAAAAGGCCGGGAGGTATTATTGAGGACCGTAATTCGTCAAAAAATATAAGAAAAGAGGAAGGAAAAAGCAAATCAGACAATCATGACGTCAAAGACAATAAACAAGAAACTATAGACCTATGTTTAAAATTATTCGAGTATTTAAAAAAGGAGGATTTATTGCAACATTCAAACAAGGACCTAAAAATTATAATTGAAGAAAAGTTGAAAATCTTAGAATGAAAAATGAACAAAACTTGACATTTTTACAGTGGAACGCACGCTCCGCAGTTAGCAACAAAGGAAGCTTAGAACATGCCCTCTCAAAGTATAATATAGATGTTGCACTAATATCTGAAACCTGGTTTAAACCTGAAAATAATTATAGATTCCCTGGATACAACATAATAAGACACGACCGTGCAGACGGATATGCTGGTTCGGCAATTTTCATTAAGTACGGCCTAACATTTACGTCTATTGTAAACATACCGCAAATAAACCAAGTAATGTGCACCGCAATAAAACTCCACATGAATCAAAGAGTTATAACGATTGTCTCGTTGTACTCAGAACCAGGAAACGATGTACCAACAACGAATTGGAACAACTTATTCCAACACTTCCAAGGTTCGTTAATAATAGGAGGCGATTTCAACAGTAACAACCAAACATGGGGATGCGCTTATACGGATAGATTCGGAGAAAAGCTAATGGAAGCAACGCAAGATTCAAATTTAGTATACCTGAACGACGGATCTCCAACACTGGTAAAAAACTTGAATCATATTAATAATTCAGCAGTCGATGTAACCCTCTGCTCACCGGATTTGGCAGGACTCTTTAACTGGGAGGTATGCGACGATCCCATGGGCTCAAACCATCTGCCTATACTCATAAAAAGCAATATCAAATGTCAAGAACGATACAGACCAGCAAGATGGAGCATAAAGGAAGCTGACTGGGAAGAGTACAAGCACCTTATAACATCAAAATTAGAAAATGTGAGTGAAAATATTAGCTATGATCAATTAATTTGTATAATAAATGACGCCTCCGGGAAGTCAATACCTATGCGAAGGGCGGGTACGTTTAAGACAAAGCGACATCAACCTGTCTATTGGTGGACAAAAGAATGCAAGGAGGCAATTAATAAAAGACAAGAGACGTATGGCATTTACAAATTGAACCCATCTTTTGAAAATTTTATGAAGTACAAAAATCATGACTGCAAGGCAAAAAAAAATCATTAAAAAAACTAAGAAAGAAGCTTGGAAAACCTTCTGTACTAATTTAGACAACAAGACCTCCGCGACAACTGTCTGGAAAACGTTCAGAGCTCTAAAAAATCATAACAACGGTAATACGCACAAACCAGTGGTGCCAGGTGAATGGGTCGGCGATTTTCTGTGTAAATTAACTCCTGACTATGTAACTCAAGATATAACTAGGGAAACTACCCATAATGAAACCAATGATAACGAACTTCTGCAGCCTTTTGATATAAAAGAACTGTCTATGGCACTAAAGAGAAACGCTAACACGGCCCCTGGATTAGATAATATTCATTACCCTATGCTGCATAATTTACCTTTTATTGCGAAAAATTTACTATTAGAACTATTTACAAAAATATTTCTCGGTGAAAAAGAGGTGCCCCAAGATTGGCTCAAAGATACAGTTATACCGATCCCCAAAGCCGGGAAAAACCCGGAAAAGCCTGACGGATATAGACCAATTGTACTTGGGTCCTGTGTCAAAAAAACTTACGAGAGATTAATTGTGAACCGATTGGACTGGTGGCTGGAAAATAACAACATTCTATCCGACTCACAATATGGATTCCGTAAAGGTCGCTCGGTACATCATGCCCAAGCCAATTTGCTTGCCGAGATTTACAAAACATTTGCTGAAGGTAAAATTGTCTTGGCATTATCATTAGATATAGAGGGAGCCTATGACAATGTAAATTTGAATATTTTAAAAACAAAGCTTACTGAAGCGGGCATTCCCCAGTTAATGATGAACGCTCTCCTTAAACTGATTGTAGGACGAGAAATCGTTATAGATATCAATGGGAAAATCTACGGGCCAAGAGGGTCGTTCATAGGAGTACCTCAGGGAGGAATAGCGTCAGGAAAACATTATGCGATCTACACACGGGATTTAGAAAAGAAATGCAACACAAATACAAAGATCATCCAGTATGCTGACGATGTCCTGATTTTAGCAGGTGGTAAAACAATTGCTAAAGCTATCGAGGACTTAAATAAATCTGTCGTCAATATCATCGCATGGACAAGGGAAACAGGACTCAGTATATCAACCTCCAAATCAGTTGTATGCCCATTTACCAGGAAAAGGAATGTTAATATCGGAGATAAAGTTTTATTAGGCCGAACCGAATATCCTGTGGTGAATAGCTTTAAATTTTTGGGTCTTTACTTAGATACTAAACTAGGCTGGAAGGTCCACATAGACAAGATTGGGGCTAAAGCCCAAAAACATCTCAACATTTTAAGGGCAGTGACGAGTACGAGCTGGGGAGCAAACCCTAATGTTGCGCTACTATTCTACAAATCATCAATAAGGTCCATAATCGATTTCGGTTCCATATTCTACGGTCAAGCCTCTGAAAATAAATTAAAACGTATAACAACCGTACAGAATGAAGCTCTAAGGAAATGTCTAGGTGCGTTAAAATCAACTCCCATTCCCATATTATATGCCCAAGCAAAAGAGCTTTCTTTTGAGCATAGATGTAAGCTCCTGGCAGCCAGGTTTGTAATAAAGAATTACGCGGCGGGAAATACTACAGCAACCAACATTACTAAACTTAATCAGCAAGTCTTAACATCAGCCTATTGGGAAAAAAAGAAATCTCCTCCATTTACAGAAGCACTCCCGCTCTTCTCGAACTTGTTGCAGCACGTAAAACATGTAGGAAAGTCTCCCTATAGTCAAAATGCATACCCGGCAATGACGACACCTATAGAGACTCATAGTTTAGAAGACTATTCCAGGTATCCAAAGGAAACCAGAAATGCCATGTTTTGGGACGATGTGAAGACACGGTGGCCCCACTCGCAATATCTATTCACAGACGGGTCAAAGACACCAGAGCGAACAGGTTGCTCCTACGTGAATTATAGTACTGAAGAAATACAGGCATACGAAATTGACCACAAACATTCGACATTTTCGGCCGAAATGATAGCCATCCTCAAAGGACTAAATTCAATCAAAAACGACGACGACAATAACACCAGGTCATACGCTATTTTCACAGACAGTCAAAGTACCATAAAAGCGCTGGAGAGAAACAACTATTGCAATCCCAATAATTACCTATTTCATGAAATAACAAAAATAAATCACGACATCACAACGATGGGGAAAAAAGTTACATTTATCTGGCTCAAAGGGCATATTGGAATAATTGGGAATGAAATGGCGGACACCCTGGCGAGAGGTGAAGCTGAGGAAGCAATTTATTTGGATATGAAAATTACTTCCAACGACGCGATGCTGTGTGCAAAGAAGACCATAGAGAGCGCGTGGAAAGAAGACATAGAAAACAACGCTAAAGCACACTGGTATTGCTCAGTGGAAAAGGATATTGGCTCTAAACCATGGTATGTTAATCAACATAATAAAGAATTTATTACCACAATCAATCGGCTGAGGAGCAACCACGGAATCTGCCCCAAATATTTACATAAGATCAAAAGGGCAGAGACCAATCAGTGTCAAACATGTAACGAGGTGGGAGACTTGGAACACATCATTATGAAGTGTAAAAAGTTTGAAGACAATAGAAAACTACTTTTCGACAATTTACCCAAAAGCATAGCGAGACCCGTAGACTACAAATCTCTTCTCAGGAGCAAAAATTTAAAAGTATACGAGGAATTATCTGTATTTTTGAAAAAAGGAAAAATTAAAATTTAAAATTTAATATTGTTAAAAATTTAGACAAATATGGTTGTATGGTGTCAAGCCAATACCAAATAAAGGAAAAAAAAAAAAAAAAAAGTAAACTCCTTAATTTAAAGCTTAATTCGGGACTAGGTATCGTTACTGACAGGCGAAATTATTCTCCAGTGTAGCTTAGTTGGTCAGAGCACTATACTGGAAATATAGAGGCCCGTGGTTCGAGTCCCGGAGCTGGAGTCTATTTTTCTCTGTCTGTCTCCCTTTGTTAATAATTATTATTTAATAATGACTTCGTGCAGAGTAAAGGTGAATACAGATTATTCTGACGTGACGTGTTCCCACGTTACGTCAGATACAGTGGGACCACGTCAGAGATGAGGTGGTGTTCACATTGTTCTGACGTCAGACACTTGAAAGAACAGACTCGAACTTGTTGCCCCTCCCGACAATTGGTTTTGAGCCTGCAATCATGAATGTACTCCCTGTTTTTGACATGAGGTATTTGCTCTTCTAGAGACTGGATGCATCCTATCAATGTGGAGCGACATGAATTCGGGGAGTTCCAAAATTTAACGTCTTAACTAGTAGAAGATGAAGAGCGGTTTAAGTGGTATTAAGTGGTGACAAAAACTAAATTCTACCTTAGGGTAATCTAAAAAAATTTAGGTAATCTTAAATAATCCCTGCGTTGCTGTTATATAGAACTATAAAATATGGACATTGTTATTTATATATTTGTTTTTATGAAGTGCGTCTCCTATTTCATCCCAAGCCTCGTTTCGTGAATGTTGATTTTGATATTCCCCGTTTTTTGGAGGGGGATTTATACCGAACATATATCACCGTCCAAAAAAAACCATCTTTAAAAATAATCACTGAAAACGGTATTTAAAACCGTAATAATAAAGCACCTGACTCTTCTGGTGCCTTCCCACGTCTGAAGAAATATCTGGAACTTTAGATATCCTTCCCACGCGCCATAAGGCGTGTGGCGTCAGATAGCATCATATCTCGCGTTCCCACGTCACGTCAGAACAATGTGAACATGGACTCACAAAACCCTGTGTTACTTTTTTAAATCACATGCATTATGACGTGGGCCCATGTAACGTCAGAATAGTCTGTACGCACCTTAAAAGGGTTATAATCCCAAATAAGGTTTAATAAAAAGCGCTAATAAGGTGAGCATGAAATTATGGGAAAATAGCAGTGTGTGTATCATCGGATTTTACACCTAAAACAAGAGCTTAAATATACAGATTTAACAGAATAAGGTGGAATAACTTGGTACTAAAGGTTTAACACTTGGTACTAAAGGTTTAACACTTGGTACTAAAGGTTTAACACTTGGTACTAAAGGTTTAACACTTGGTACTAAAGGTTTAACACTTGGTACTAAAGGTTTAACACTTGGTACTAAAGGTTTAACACTTGGTACTAAAGGTTTAACACTTGGTACTAAAGGTTTAACACTTGGTACTAAAGGTTTAACACTTGGTACTAAAGGTTTAACACTTGGTACTAAAGGTTTAACACTTGGTACTAAAGGTTTAACACTTGGTACTAAAGGTTTAACACTTGGTACTAAAGGTTTAACACTTGGTACTAAAGGTTTAACACTTGGTACTAAAGGTTTAACACTTGGTACTAAAGGTTTAACACTTGGTACTAAAGGTTTAACACTTGGTACTAAAGGTTTAACACTTGGTACTAAAGGTTTAACACTTGGTACTAAAGGTTTAACACTTGGTACTAAAGGTTTAACACTTGGTACTAAAGGTTTAACACTTGGTACTAAAGGTTTAACACTTGGTACTAAAGGTTTAACACTTGGTACTAAAGGTTTAACACTTGGTACTAAAGGTTTAACACTTGGTACTAAAGGTTTAACACTTGGTACTAAAGGTTTAACACTTGGTACTAAAGGTTTAACACTTGGTACTAAAGGTTTAACACTTGGTACTAAAGGTTTAACACTTGGTACTAAAGGTTTAACACTTGGTACTAAAGGTTTAACACTTGGTACTAAAGGTTTAGCANCCGAGCAGACGTGGTAAGTACTTTAACCCACACGTTCACGCTGGCTCACTAAGTTGTAACAAAGTACTACTGATTAGTACTGTAGACTAAGCTGTATCTAATCACTACTGATTATTGTGGGTCGAAAAACCAAATTTCGGGGAATCCAACAAGTCAATGTGATAAAAACTGGCCAAATGGATAAAGCTGTTAAAAAAAAGCATTAAAATAGTGACGGGGACTTCATCTGCACTGTATAAAATAGAGAGAAACAGAGTAGGGACACTTTTTCGAAATTTTAGTAAAAAAATATTTTACCCTTTGATAATTAAATCATCTAATTTTTCTAGTCTCGCTGTACAAAGTTTGAAATTAAGTAATTTTTTTCAGCAAGTTCCATCCCAAGCAGTCCCATTTCAAGACTAGTTCCTATAGGTCATGGCAGGGTGGCTGGGAGGACTGGAGTGAAGCTCTTGCAGCCGCGTGAGCTTCTGGTAATTTGTTATTAGTTAAGTTCTGGTAATTACTTTAGACTTCTTTTTTTAAAGCAGTTTAAGGAAGAAAATAAAAAGAATTTCATTGACATTTTAATTTAACTATTTCCATCGCAAGGGGTAATATATTAACATTACAATGTGTTCTCTAAAATTATTATAAATAATTCAAATTACAATTATCAATAACTACGGGAGACATACATTATATTGATAATTGTAATTTGAATTATTTAAAATTTAATCGTTCGGTAGTAAGAAAACTACCAAAAACTTAAAAATTGAATTTAAAATTATTATGTGTTATGAAGAGGTCCTTAAAATAGATGGCATTGAAAAACAAAATTTCCGAAATAAATAAAATACTACGTGTCATACAAAAATCGGAAACGACTTCCATACTATTTAGCAGATACATCTACCGACACATTTCAATCTCACCCAATTTTTTTGTTTAAAAAAAAAAAAGCGTATTGAACGTACGAGAGGCGGATAAAGTCGGTAGGAGTTCATGAAACAGCGTCCTGCAGGGTCCAGTAAATCATTTGACGGCCACCCCAGTTACCGAAACCATTTTAAATCAATTCCCCTTGGCCCCTGGGTTCCGTGAGCAAAATGAAGGGGCTTTTGTCGGAGGAAGGTGAAATTTATTCCGTCAGGTCATATATACAGCTCACCTTGTGCATGGAAGAGTTAGAATTATTGGCATTTTCAACCGTTCCATAACAAATCTGCGTCCGAGTGGAAAAAAAACACCCCCTCCAAAAGTAATAACTTATTAGACAAAAATATTAACCAGAAAATATACGCTCCGTCTAGCTCGAAAAAAAAATTATGAATTTATGGTGACTGAACACCAATTAATATTACCTAATAGCAATGTTACCTCAAAATCTCGAGTTTTAAAAATTAAAATACGAAAGAAATTAAATTATCGTATTTTTTTTTTTTTTTTTTTTTTTTTTTTTTTTTTTTTTTTTTTTTTTTTTTTTTTTTTTTTTTTTTTTTTTTTTTTTTT
>KZ652963.1:86684-101632 GCA_001010745.2 Gerris buenoi
TTTTCTTTTTTGAAATCTTTATAAGTGCAATATTTTTACTTTTCCTCTCCTTCTCCGAAGGTATATAGAAAAAGTATTGTTTTCACCCAAAAAATCCGAAACCAAAATTTCAACGGAATTATCTGATTTGGGTGTTTATAAGACGATTAGAGTGGTTTTTAGCTGGATGCCAGTATTTCTGTCTGTGTGACTGTCTGTCAGTCTGTCTGTCTGTGTGGCTGTCTGTCAGTCTGTCTGTTTGTCTGGCTGGCTGTCTGAATCACTCCCACAGTTTTTAAGCTCGAGAGTTGAAACTTGGTACAAAAATCAGTCCTTACACATAGTTGAGCTGCCCGGAAAATCAACATTTTCCGCCAACTTGAAACTGGTTTGCTGAGTCAGCAAACATAAAAAAGAATAGCATGCCGTTGGAACGGGAAAAAATAAGGAACAAATATAAAAAAAAAAACCGATGAAACAGTTTAAAAGTTATAAGCGAACATAATTTTTAATTAGTGCGATACTTTGTTTGTTTACATTTGACATTAAATACGTTTCCACCGGCTCTGAACAGTGAATATATGGTAAAAGTTGCACTAACAAAGCTTCTTTCCATAGAGGGAATAGAAAGCAATAAACAAAAATTCAATATTATACACTTTTAATTTTTGTCCCGCTTAATTTAAATTTTCGATCACTGAGCGCAGGCTGAATATGGCCTGAAATTTTAAAAAATTAAAAATCGCACATAATACGCATCTATAATTCGGGGATAACTTTAGGCTTGTACAACAGATTTTTTTTTTTTTCTTCTNTTTTATAATAAACATAAAACATCGCACACTAAATTTGAGGAAATTTTGTGCGCGAACTTGTTTCTTTATTATGCAACATTTATACTTATTGATTTTACCCACCCTAACAGAAAATCTATTATTTAGTCGAGTGTAAATATACACCTGGAAATGAAATGTAAGACTCACCCTAAAGTAAGTATAAATGAGGTTTACAAGAAGGTAAAAGATGTTATTTCAGAAGAAAATCAAATCCTGAAGTTTCATTTAGGCGTATTCAAACGCACCTGAACAAACCTAGAAGTTATGAAAATGGAAATTAAAGGTTTTCTTGTTTGATTTTAAGGGTTTTGTAGGACTAATTACACTAGTAAGGGGCGTAGCAGTGGCGTAGATTGAAATTCTGAAGGGAAAGGGTTATAGTACCAAACACACTACGTTAATTTCACGTCATAAGTAAACAAATGCCGTTTGGGATTTCCAAGGGCACAACCTGATTAATTTGAGGGTAGAAGAACGAGGAGGGGGGGGGTCTCAAATCGGCAAGTTGAAATTAACTAAGGCCTGAGGCTTACCTCAAAAGCAACATCGGCAAACTTAGAAACAATAGTACTTAGTTTCAATGCAAGCTCTAACAGTTCAATACCTTCAACAATATCTTATTTTGACCCACAATGTTGAAAACCCAATGCGTAGAGCTGTTGGACTTAGCAGTGCGCTGCCTGGTGAAGTCAATTAAACCTAGTTTGATATTGCCTAAGTTATATCCTTTATTGTGTATCAAAGCCTTTGTAAATAAATCTTATAAACTAAAGAACACAACATAATTTCAGGATATTAATTTTTTCAAAACAGCGAAAATTTAAGACAAGTTTATTGGACAGATAAAACATTTAATGAAAAATGTAAGGAACTTCGTTCCTACCGGGTGTCCCGCGACACCACACGTATTTTTTTTTTTTTTCTTTTTCTTCTTCTTTTTATTTAGGTATTTTTAAGGGGAAATTAAAAACATATTTCATTTAAAGTTAGTAGGTCTTTTTTATAAAACCCTCCTGGGTTATATATCGCTTTAAAATGAACTCATATTTTTAGAGGAATTATAGTAATACGAGTATAGTATACAATAATTCGTAGAAGGCAGGCAAGCCTTTGAAGAAAACATTAAAATAAAAATAATTCTTGGTAATCAGCCCGCGGAATTTCCGAGGAAGAAAAAAGATCAAGTTTTATAAAATTAGATTCAATTTAATAAAATTAGATTGTTAAAATAAACACGCAATAATTAATTAAGCGGATTCATTTGATTACTTAAGTGTAAAATAAAATAGGATAAAATTATTTATCAGTCGTAGTGAAATTATTATTAGTTTCCGTTTTTCGAAGTTACATTTAATTATTATTGAACATTTCATCAAAATGTATTATAAAAATAACTTCTCCTCGGTGGAGAATTGAACTCGGCCTCTCTGCAAGTTCGTTTACCAAGGCGTGTGACGTTGAAGCTCTGGTGTGACTGTCTGATAGTATATAAATATACTATAGAAAAATAAAAAAATGTTCAGTGGCCTGAACTGATATTATGTACATATAAAATAAGAAACTAAAATGTTTCCCAAGAAGATCGCTGGACTGATTTGAACGAAACTTTTTCCCATTAAAATAAAAGCAATCCCAATATTGCGAAGGGGCTGAGTAGGAATTCATTTTAAAGAAGTATACTGTTATAGAGATCGACACCAAGTCAACATATACAAAAATTAAAAAGTAAGAATAGAAAATAAGAACTAGAATTATAAAAGTAATTTCGCGGCTGTCAGTAAAATTGACAAGTTGGACGTACAAGGTGAGGTACAACTCAAAATTATCATTGTAATAAAAAAAATCAAATCGATTACTCGCGATTATTTCCACAATGGGTACCTACCACTCTAAAGGCTCTTCCATATCCACACTGTGGCCAAGCCGATCGGCATTGTGTGGAAGAGCCGATCTTCAGTCGACAGATAGTTTTCATATAGTGAGTTTCGCAGACTATTTTCTGCTACTCTGCGGGTACTCGTGAGATGGTACGGCATTGATCGGGGCATCCACATTACTAAAGTAATGCGGACGTCATGCCGAACGTACTGTGCCGAATGAGGACGATCGGGCCTTATTCGGCATAGTGTCGACGAATCTTAAACAGAAACTTAAATTGACAGTGTAATTATTTTCGTGAGACCTGATTTACTTGTCTCTGTGGAGTGGAAATAACATTAGTTTTAAATAATAATGGAATGGATCAAAAATAAATAAAAACACTAGACGAATATATTAAGGCGAAGATACCCAATCCGTCAAAATGGGGAAGTAGCTTGCATACCAAAAGAGCGTATTTGCCAGTGACTAGCATACCAAGGATTTGTATAAGGTTTTATCTGCTTGCTTGCCAGCTACCGACATGCCATTTAACATATCAACTAGCAAGTAGTAAGCTACAGGCATGTTTCTCCGCCTTTAGGGTGGGTCGACAAAATAAAATTTATTAAATTGAAAAAATATATACGTCAAAAAATTTTATAATAAACATAAAACATCGCACACTAAATTTGAGGAAATTTTGTGCGCGAACTTGTTTCTTTATTATGCAACATTTATACTTATTGATTTTACCCACCCTAACAGAAAATCTATTATTTAGTCGAGTGTAAATATACACCTGGAAATGAAATGTAAGACTCACCCTAAAGTAAGTATAAATGAGGTTTACAAGAAGGTAAAAGATGTTATTTCAGAAGAAAATCAAATCCTGAAGTTTCATTTAGGCGTATTCAAACGCACCTGAACAAACCTAGAAGTTATGAAAATGGAAATTAAAGGTTTTCTTGTTTGATTTTAAGGGTTTTGTAGGACTAATTACACTAGTAAGGGGCGTAGCAGTGGCGTAGATTGAAATTCTGAAGGGAAAGGGTTATAGTACCAAACACACTACGTTAATTTCACGTCATAAGTAAACAAATGCCGTTTGGGATTTCCAAGGGCACAACCTGATTAATTTGAGGGTAGAAGAACGAGGAGGGGGGGGGTCTCAAATCGGCAAGTTGAAATTAACTAAGGCCTGAGGCTTACCTCAAAAGCAACATCGGCAAACTTAGAAACAATAGTACTTAGTTTCAATGCAAGCTCTAACAGTTCAATACCTTCAACAATATCTTATTTTGACCCACAATGTTGAAAACCCAATGCGTAGAGCTGTTGGACTTAGCAGTGCGCTGCCTGGTGAAGTCAATTAAACCTAGTTTGATATTGCCTAAGTTATATCCTTTATTGTGTATCAAAGCCTTTGTAAATAAATCTTATAAACTAAAGAACACAACATAATTTCAGGATATTAATTTTCCAAAACAGCGAAAATTTAAGAAAAGTTTATTGGACAGATAAAACTAAACAATTGTATTATGCCTGATTACCCAATTAGGCACTAAATAAATAAATCTTTAAAAAAAAAAAAAAAACGTTTAAAATGGTAGTTAAAATTTACAAGACACAACAAACAACAGTTATCTGTTGTGTGTACATATGAAACTGATGTAAAATTGATATTTTTTTATTTAATTATGAGATAAAAAATTAAGGGAAAGGTAGAAAAGATAAGAACTAGGTATAAAGTAAAATATAATTAGCATGCCACGTGGCAAGAATTGAGTTAAAAATAAATAAAAAGAAGATTTGGTAGGCAAAAAGGAAGTAAGGGGGGAAGGGCAAAGAAAGAAAAATAAATGAATAATATTTTAGAGTTGTAAAAAATGTATAATGTATAATTATTATAGAACCCTAATTCAAATTAAATAATATTTGTGATATTACATTGGCTGAAACTGATACCTAATTAAATAAAAGCAAAACCAAAGAAGAACAATAGAGATGAAAGTATAGTTAGTTAATTTTTGAACAAACTTCGATATCTTGCACAGCTAATTAGATAAGTTAACTTTTTATGTAAACACACCTTGATTGACCAAGATTTTAAAATTCTTATTGGAGAAAAATGAAAGCAGAAGGTTAAAACTTATATTGAACAAACAATGGACTAATTATACCAACTTAAATTACCCTCTAAATTTAATTTAAATTGGACGGGTAGTTTTTTTAAAATATATGTTGGTTTGTAAAAATTAAGCGACAGAGAGACAAGGAATCAAAAATTATCTCTGATGTTTGAAACGGATTTCTATCTGTTCTATCTTGAAATTTATGAAATCGGACATAGAAAAATGTTCGTTCTTCAGAACGATCACGTAGCTTCCCTTTCATTCGGCTCGTAAGCAAAATTATTCAGGAACCCTAATTCAAATAAAATAATATTTGTGTTATTATATTGGCTGAAACTCTGAAACTGATACCTGACTTGGTTATTCACTTTACGCATGTTATTTCTAGTACGTTTTAAAGTAAAAATTAAACTAGGTATGCAATGCTTGCAATATTGAGCTGAACGTGCATTTTAATCATATTTATTTATTTATTTAATTTTTTTCCTATTTTACCAATAGAATGACCCCTCATAAACAAATATGACAAAAGTTGACATACAACAATAACTGTACTCTTAAAGAGCTTTCCAACGACATGCAACTTGAAGGGCATATACTATTTTAACTTTTGTACCCCGTACCCCTGTGTACCAATGTGGACCATTTCAGATTTATACATTCCTGTGGTTGGTTACAATGACCATGCCGAATTTTGAGCGGATCGGCTCAACCGTTCAGGGGAAAACTTTTGCACTTAGTACCTCGTACCCCTGTGTACCAATTTGGATCATTTAAGATTTATACCTTCCTATGGTTGGTCACATTAACCGTGCCGAATTTCGTGCGGATTGGTTCAGCCATTCAGGAGGATAGTTTTGTACCCCGTACCTCGTACCCCTGTGTACCAATTTAGACCATTTCAGATTTATACCTTCCTGTGGTTGGTCACTATGACCACGCTAAATTTTGTGCAGATCGGTTCAGCCGTTCAGGAGGAGTATGCATCATAAAAAACGCAAAGTGTAGTATAAGAGCTTCGCTTCGCTCAGCTCAATGAAAAGAAAAATATTAATGGAAAAAAAAACCCTCTCCAATTAAATATCGCGGTATCAAATGAGCAATTAGTAAGATATGCTTTTTTATTTTTTATTTTTTTATTTTTTATTATTATTTTTTTTTTTGTGAGAGTATTTGGTATCATAAATTGCGTACTTTTATATGCAATATACCTTTACGGATACATTTTGAATTTACATATTTTTCGACGAGGAGTAGAAAGTGTAAACTGCCGTTAATTTTAGGTGGTAAAAGTACCCTGACATATTCATAAGCATTTCATATTAAAATTCATTAAAGTCAAGAGCATATTTGTTTGAGAAGAAAAACAAGAGATCTTCAAAATTTTAAAAATTGTGAGTTCAAGAGGATTAAAACTATATAGGAGAGTTAATAAAAAGTGGTTAAAACTACAATTAATAACAATTAAACTTAAAACCATTTGTTTTTTTTTGTTTTTTTTTAACAAAAACTTGTTTAATTTAGATTTATGAACAATTTCATCCTTTAAAAGGTGTTTTTAATTTTTTTGGGGAAAAAAATAAAGCTACTGAATAATTTATTAACAATAAAAATACTAATCCCAGAAGGTATTCTGTATGAAAAATAAATAGTTTTAGAGAGAAACAAAAAAGTTTAAAAATACTAAAAAAAAGGATCCAAGAACTATCGTATATAATAATTTAATCAAATTACACCTATCTATCTACATATACATATATTATTTATTTATGTATATTATATCTACATATATATTATCGACATATGTACAGTACATTTGTATAAAGAAATTTTAAGATTAAATATGTCATAGTATTCTAGAGAAATGATTACGAATTAAAGTTAAAACTAATAAATTTCTAAAAAAAAGCTTTGTGTAATATGTTAAATTTCGTTCTTTTTATTTTTATGGTAATATTAGGTTTGTTTCAACCACACTTCAAACTAGTTTGAAACTGTCCGACGTTAAATTTTGGTCCGATGCGCATGTATCGGACAGTTTCAAACAAGTTTGAAGTGTGGTTGGAACAAACCTAATATATAGCTGAAGGAAATTAACTAATACTGACAGTTCACACGTCTACTACGCACGAAAAATGCACCCTACTAAAAACAATTTAAACGGTAATGTACTTACATAAAAGAGAGTAGAAAAAAGACAACAATCATACCTGGAAAAAAAAACAGAATGTTATGTAAATATTAAACCAATTTTTATTAAATATTCTTTTATTTAAATAAATAAAAATCTAGCATAACAAATTAGCTAGGGGTAGCCATAAAAGATTCAATCACTCTATTAATCGATTAGCCTTAAATTGATTATTTAATTCGATTAGCCTTGAATCGATTTATTTAATTCGATCAGTATTAATCTATTGAATCGATTCTTTTCATAAGATTTAACTAATCTATCTATAATATTACAAATGTTTTGTAAACAAACGAGTTCAGTGAGATTGCAATACAAAATCTGTGTGAAAGAATGCGATAGGAGAAAAAGGGGGAGAAAAGAGGGTGCTTTGAGAGTGAGATACTAAACTAAGTGTAGAAAGAGTAAGGGTGATTGGAGAGGTAAGGGAGAAGTTGAAAGGAGGTATTAGGAATGTCGGAGAGACAAAGAAAGTAGATAGTAGTCTGGCTCCTCCCACCATATAGCCGCTGCCCTACCTTTACACCTACACTATACCAACGCATAGTGCTTCACCTCACCCTTCTCATTCCAACTATACACACACCTTGCAAAAAAAATCGCTAAATCAGTCTTTCTCAGGAATTTTCTCAACAGTCCTTTTCAGTACTTTCTATAGCTAACGTGATATTTTACAGCATGTACGATGTATGTATTTGTCAACATTGAAAAGAAACATGAGATCAATTTTAATGCTTCACTTTAGAGTGCCTCAACGTGGCAGCGGCCAGTTTTCGGGGGTTGACGAGCGAAGCGAGTAGGGGGCTGAGCCCCCTGGTTTTTTTTAAAAATAATTAATGATGTCTCTTCTACATATTTACGCATTATGATATTTTTTATCTCTGCTAAGATTAAGTTAGGTTCCATGTTTTGCGGCATATAAGTTAATGAAGGATTAGCAACAGGTCAGTATATTTCTAGATAACTTGTCTAAACCATTCTAATAAAGAGATTATTTTATTTTTTATCTATAAAAAATGAGAACACCTGGTTATCATAAAAAAGTATTTTTGGTGTTTTACAAAAAAAATGGAAAAAATGTACATTATAAATGTACTTTTTTAATATTTAAAAAAAAATTAAGCCTAAAAATATAAAAAAAAAGTTTTACGATAAAGGATAAGCTTAAAAAAATAAGTATGTTAAAATATATTATTACTAACTACAGTAAAGCAGTTGAGAAGTGGCTATAAATAATATAATAGGTTCTCAGACCCGGAGCTTTGAACGTAACTTCGCTCGTAATAACTTCGACTATAAAGTCAACTTTGGCCAAAGATAACTTTTTCCATCTTCGACTTAAAGTTAAAACGGACCCTCTTACATCAAATCTTATTACACGCTTAGCACCGTGTTATGCGCAAATGCTTCCATTCACGAACCAAATATATGTTGCGTACGTGCTATCTTAGATTTCATTTTATTTTCTTTAAAAAAATAAAGATTTAAATGTTAAGTGTGATTTAAAAAAAAAAAAAAAAAAAAAACATTCGCTGGAAAAATTTATCGAAGTTTTTTCACATGGATATGCTTTAGCTCTGGGTTATAGAAGAAATTTCCGTCACGTAAAAAACAATATGACATATGAGACGTTTATAAATATCGTGTCAGGGAGTTAGGATTTAACAGGAGGTCGATAGGTTTTCATTTTTACAGTACAATATTTTAGACGATAAGTGGGCTGAAGTTTCAATAAAAGACATGAAAAATGTGAAGTTCTTAAATATCATTCCAGGAAGTAGAATATAATAGCAGGTAGATTGGTTTTCTATTTATTATCTTTTATATAATCGAGCAGTGTCCCGACGACGGCGATGGCGGCTCACCTCTAAATGATTTATAACGGTAAAAATTGATGAGCTATAAGCTGGGTTTGAACCAGTGACCTCCAGCACATAGAGCATTAACTCTACCACTGAGCCATCCCACTGAAGTGAATCTCTTGGCATAAAACTTACTATATAAACAGTTAAATATCTATTTAAATATTTAAATTATAACTAATTATCTCTCAGCTCTTTTTTTTTCAACCATATTTATTCTGCCCGTTGCCACGGTCTAACGGATAGCAGTATAATAATTCACCAAGGAAGATCTAACTGTTATGTATAATGGTATGAGAGCTCCAATCAAACCAAATTGTAATTAAAATGGTTTAATGTAACCATTTTAATGGTCACATTAAACCATTAAATTGGCAATTTCACACCTTAATATCAATCTAATATATATACATAAATTGGACAAATGTTTACTGGTTTTCTCCACTTCATGGTACAGTATTGAAATGGAGATATGTGGACTCAGTCAAATAACATATCTATGATTCAAAATTTCTCTATGAAATGGAAAAAATAAGTATTGCGGATATTTCTCTCCAGATATTCGTCCATTTATTGTGCTTCCTTTTTTTCTATTTTAGAGTTATTTTCACTGTAATATGATACGTGTTGAAAAAACAAAAAAAGAATTAACAACGTGCTAATGGACATTCCAGAAACCCAGTGAAAAATCCCATAATTGAGAGAGAAAAAGGGTTTTAAAAACTCTGTTAAATACTAGAAATATTTTTCATATTTCTCCAAGTAAGTTGAGGAACAGCAGCAATAGTAAATAAATAAATTACGATGTAAATAGCTTTATAGTTAAAGATTTGTTTACAAAAAACATACTACATTGGACACCGCTTAAAGTTGGTAATCACGGTTAATGTTATCAACCGCTTAGTTTAATCAGAATAGCTTGGTACGAGCACACCCAATACGAAGTAAAATTTCCCGTTTGTTATCAAAGTTAAGATCATTTTCGGGGAAAAAACTAAATGCTAGGGTTTCGGGAAACGTCAGTTTTTCTCAGAAAGTAAACCTCACCTTATCTCCCCCTAAGAAGGTCAAAAAAACTAAGAAGATCCATAATCAAATCTCAGAATTCTTGGTGTTTTTAGTCGATTAAATGATTCATATTCTTCCAGCAAATTTGCATAACTTTGAAGATGATTTATTTTGCTTTTAAGTTTAATTTTTAACGTAGAATGAGCCCTTCGAAACTACGTGATCGTGTACATTTATTTACATCAGCAATGTAATACCGTGTTTTTGCACACTGCAATACGGTACACAATTTGTGAGAGACACCAAGGGATGTGCCACGCAAGCATGGCACATAGGAACTGCTCCAACACCAGACATTACACTATTAAGATGTTGGCTCGGCAACATCGCTCCAAAAGCTCTGCCAATTAGGGTGGCACATAGCTTCCTCCCGTTCTATTTTGTATACTTTAATGATATGATACTATTAAAACTTTTTTTTTTTTTTAATTTGGATTTAAGTCCCGTTTGACAGCTTAATGGGTCATTACAGGACGGGGGGGTCATCCGACCACTTTAGTCAACTACTCGATGAGATCATCAGGGTGAAACATGTCTGACCCCTCCGGGATTTGAACTCACGTCGGGGTTTGGACCTTGGTTTCAGATGTAGGGCGCTAAACACTCAGCCACGCCGGCCCCCTTTAATACAGATCAGCTGATGATTACAACGTTTTCCGATTGCAGATATCTTTATTTGTTGAATAGCTACGTGGTTTTTAGTGAATTGCGATTTCTTTGTTTGTCGCATTTCAGAATGTATGATCTGAAGGAACAACGAAATCCTGTGAAATTTCGTGTTAAACTTGGAAAATCTGCAACTGAAACATTTGCTATGCTTAACATGGATTAAGGCGATGTTGCTATGAAGTGTTCGGAATGTTTCAAGTGGCATTAAAGTTTTAAGGGTGGCTGACAGTCCATTGAAGACGATGGACGTCTTGGACGACCTTCCACGACAACTGATGACCCACACATGGACAAAATCAACACCCTGGTGCGGGCAAATCGACGTCTGACCACCAGGGAGCTCACTGAAGAGTGCGGGATATCAGTTGGATTTTGTTACGAGATTTTGACCAAACAAATTAAAGATCCACCGTCCACCGCAATGCTGCGAAACTTGTGCCACGCCTAATGACGGACGACAATGCTCCAGCCCATTCAGCTCTCAGAACTCGTGAGTTTTTGGCCAAACACTCGATCCCTATACTTCCTCATTCCAATTTACTCACTTGGCCTTGCTCCTAGTGACTTTTTCTTGGTTCCCAAACTCAAAAGACCCTTGAAAGGAAGAAGATTTGAGGTAATTCCCGAGATTAAGGCAAATGCGACGAAGCAGTTGAAGGACACTACGAAAGAAGCGTACCAGGACTGTTTCTAAAAGTGGTAACACCTTTGGGATACGTGTGTGCATTGGTGAGGAGAGTACTTTGAAGGACCCAGACTTGTAACTTCCCAATAAAGTACATTTTGTTTTATGACGTCAGTCCGCGTATTTTTTGAACAGACCTCGTAGTATCATGATAGTATTATAGTATACAATACGTATATTGTATAGACTCTTAATATAAGCAAATAAATAGTAAAACAGACAAATTTACTACATATTCGTTCTTATAATGTAAACAGGAACTCTATATCGTTTTTCTCTTCCTTTTACTAGAACTACATGATATATTAAATGTTTATTTCCTAATTTGCATAACGCGTCGTTGCCATCGTGAAGAGATGAAAATTCTACGTAGACTCGGATAAGTAAACTAATCCTGTGGTTATACATACATTTGGAGAGCTCACGTTTGTAAACACAGACTGTGTAATACATACATTTAGAAGTATAAACATGTCAAATGATTCCTAATGCTTCATATATTTAAACTACGTGTAAACTTTAAAGTTTTTATAACAAACGTGGCTCAAAACTAAAACTAATCATTGTAACTCGGAAATTCGTGTTTTGAATTCAAGTAATAACAGATGTTGCTATTGTTTGACATCTATAGGTCAGAGCTCTAGAACAGTAATAGTGTTTTACTTACTTACTGGAGCGACTCTACTGGAGTAATTTATGGGTTACTTAAAGAGTCTAATAGCACTAATGTCTCAGTACTTTACTACAATAACATTTGATATATATATATATTAACTTTTGCATCTTACTGTATATCAATAGGATTATAATAATTATAGGTTTCTCGTTTTTAATAATTAATAGAAATATCAAGATAGTTTCATGCGTCCAACAATTAAATGTTGTTTTTTATTGTTCGTGTAATGTGGTGCACATTGTAAGTATCATGCAATGTTTGGTTGTGAAATGTTATAAATGTAAAAATGTTGAAAGAATAGCCTCTATTTGTAAAAATACTCTGCTAATAATTTGACTGGCATATAACTTCATCGCGTTCAATACCTACTTTAATTATTTTAAACTATTAAAACCTATATACATATTATTGTCAATTTAATTTAATTTTCCCCGTAATTTAAATCTGTCAAAATTGTTTGGATTTTTTACATTAATTAAAATTTAGCAAATTTAGCAATTAAGGCAAAGTTAAGGTGCGCAGACAGGCGCTTGAACTTAATCTCTGGTCATTTGCAGGCTACATTTGACGAACCATCCAACTTTCATAAAAAAAAGATGATGGTATACGTGTAAATAAATGTATGTTTGTTTGTTGTGTTATATGGAACTAATAATGGACTTATTGTGAATTATGACCTACAATGCAAATTTATTTTTTCAACTTAAATTAAAGTTTTAACTTAAATAAATTCATATTTTATGAGCGCGATCGTGAGAAGACAGCATTTATAACAAGCGAAGGTCTGTTCTAATTCAAAGTGCTGCCCTTCGGTCTCTGCAATGTAACCTTACTAAATAAGCCCAGCGAATTAAATTGAAATAGATTTGTTAGTTTATGATTTAAATCTTAAATATACAACTGCAACATAAAAAGGACATTTTATATACTACGTTTTTAAATTTTCTGTCATAAATCATAAGTTTGAAACCTGTCAAAATGAAGATTGTGAATATGGGATATACCAAAACAAATAAAATAACTTGTGGATTTTTTTCGAACTAACTTTCCATACTGCACAATTTACTGAAAACGAATTAAATGTTGCTGAAAAGCGGCAAAAAGTAATAAAAGAATGCATTTTTATCGTGTTGCTATTCTGAAAGTTTCAAATGACTAGCTACTCGGGAAGTTAGTTAAACATCGATTGCAAGATTTGTACTGGACAAACAAACGAACAAACAAGAAAGCAAGCTAATAAAAACGTAGTAAAATAAAAATGCAGTCAGAGAACCTTTATGTGTATAAATTAAAGACAGCTCAAATTCAGATTTTCAAACATTACTTTCTCATTGTCTTTGGAGAAAAAGTCAAAAACAAGTTAGCTAAATGAAGGTAGCTCGTAGAGGAGAGTGGTTGATTCCAAATCAATCAGGATAAACCAACCATTCACGGTCCAACTTGGTCGTACGACACTGACTCCAACAAGCCAATGTGGTACGACAGTTGGACTGTAAGTGGGGTGGTTGGCAAAATGTCGTACGACGGTCGTGTCAGATCCCTTTACGGATCCAACAAGGCCCCCGTGCTGTACAACCAAGTTGGACTGTAAAAAGCTGCTGCTTTTATGAAACATCGAGTGTGGTCAGTAGTTAGATGGGTGAATAGTTCGATTGGGTTACTAGTTCGATTCCCAGACCGCACCCTTAATGTTTATCTAGCATTACTTAAACAAATGGGATACTTCTCGAAAAAGTTAGCCTCACAGTTGGCTGCTGCTTTTATGAATCATCGGGTGTAGTCAGTAGTTAGATGGGTGAACAGTTCGATTGGGTGACCACTTCGATTCCCGGACCACACCCTTAATGTTTACCCAGCATTACTTAAACAAATGGGATACATCTCGAAAAAAGTTAGCCTCACAGTTAGACCGTAAATGGCTGCTGCTTTTATGAAACATCGGGTGTGGTCAGTAGTTGGATGGGTGAACGTGAGCAGTGACCACATAGCTCCGGATTCGATTCCCAACCAACACACCCTTAAGGTTTACCCATTATTACTTAAACAAATGGGAAGCTTCTCGAATAAAGTTAGCGCCACAACCAAAAGACGTTTCTCATTCTTTTTTGAAAATATTTAGTCGGAATTAAATTCAAGTGTGATTAAAGAGGTATTTTCCATTTCCTAATGTGTAATTAGAAAACCTTATCAATGCCTTTATAAATGAGCTTTTTCAGCTGAATTCAGACTCCTCACAATTTTGTCCTATGGGAGATCCTGATGAAGATATTCTGGATCCTCTTCATATTATCCAAGTTTTAAAAGGGAAAACAGATTTCTCTGTGACTACGATGTCCACTGGGACATCCTTGCTGAGATTTTCAAGATAAAAGATCTTTTCATTGACTCAAAGAGTAATCCTTCTTGTTTCTAATTAGTTAGAAACCTTGCTAATGAGTTTGAGCTCAAAGATTTTGTGTGCTTATTTATTTATTGTTCTTCGTTATTTTGCATCCGAGCTTACTGAAAGGTAACGAACGCATTGTGAACATTCTAAAAGACGAAAACTTCTTGTCTCTTAATTCAAAATTACCTCCAAACACCAGGGAAAATGGAAAATGTTTGATCACATGTTTGTAATTTTTACTACATATCTTAAAAACCTTGAGTCACATTTTTATGAAATTTGGACAATATTTCAAAACTAGCTAATAAAAAGCTTATAAAAAAATCACAGGGAAATACTTGCCCCAAATACTTATTAGGGTTTTGTAGATGAGTAAGCATACCCATTATGATATTATGATTTCTGGTCTTCGATCTCAAGAGTCCGGGTTCGATTCCCCGGGGGGTCACAATGTTTTTTATCAGTAATAAACCAATAAGGAATGCAAACTTTAAAAAAGCAAATATATATTTGTGTCCTACTCTTCAGCAGCTTTCATTTGATACCCAACTCAAAATTTTTGAAAAATAAAATTTTGGGCGCACCCCAAATTTTTGCGCACAAA
>KZ652964.1:93309-109505 GCA_001010745.2 Gerris buenoi
AACTTTTTATATACTACCTTTTTAAATTTTCTGTCATAAATCATAAATTTGAAACCCGACAAAATAAAGATCGTAAACATGGCTCATGTCAAAACAAATAAAATAATTTTCGGATATTTTCCGAACTAACTTTCCATACAGATAAATTTGCTGAAAACTAATTAAATTCTGCTGAAAGTATTAAAATAATGCATTGTCATCGTGTTCTGAGCTATTCTAAAAGTTTCAAATGTCAAATAAAATAACATGCGGATTTTTTCCGAACTAACTTTCCTTATAGCAAAATTTGCTGAAAACGAATTGAATTCTGCTGAAAGATGGCTAAAAGTATTAAAATAATAAATTGTCATCGTGTTCTGAGCTATTCTAAAAGTTTCAAATGTCTANAGTAACATGGAAAAGTAAGGTTTGTGACATAATTCCCTCAACGCATAACCATTTTTTATACTTATTTATTTTACAATGTTCTGATACTTTTATAATATACATTTAGGTATCTACTTCTTTATTGACATTTTAGTCACTTAGGTCTTAATTTTTGAATACAACCCGGGCTGCGCCGGGTACTTCAGCTAGTTTAAATATAAAAAGAAAAATTAAAAAGAAAAAACAAGCTTTTATTCGTATTCTTCTCAGCAACCCCTTTCATTTGATAACCTTATCATGGGCATGCTTAAAAAATAACTAGTCCGCCATATTGGATTTAGAATGAAACTAAATGTGTATGCAAATTTTCAATTCAATAGGTTGAGAGTAACTGCTTTAAAATTCAAAGATTTGTTGCAAGATTTGACCCGAACATACATACAAACATACGTACAACATACATACAAACATAAATAAAAACATAGATACAAACAAACATACAAACATACANGCTTTCAGCCTCTAAAAGGCCATCATCAGTGCCTAGATAAAGAAGAAAGAAAGAGTTACATAAAAGCGAATAAAAGATGCGAAAGGTGAGTCTATAGCTCTTAGTTTTCAGCAAAATTTGCTGAAAACTAATTAAATTCTGCTGAAAGTATTAAAATAATGCATTGTCATCGTGTTCTGAGCTATTCTAAAAGTTTCAAATGTCTAGCTACTCGGGAAGTTAGTTATAAATAGATTGCAAGATTTGTACCGGTCAAACAAGAAACCAAGTTAATAAAAACGTAGTAAAAATATAGTCCGCATATAAATACGAATTTACCTAAATACGTCGCTATCAAAAGGAAAAAGAAAGAAAATCTATTCTTTGAAGAAATAACAAAAGCGGACGGAAGGAGGTTCGATTTTCATACAAAACCAATTTGAAATTTTTCTGTCATTGATCATTCAAATGTTTTATTTGCAAAGGCATTTTACTAGTAGACTACGTTGTTTCTTCTTAAGGAATTACTTCTTAACTTAGTTCTTGTTGTATTCGAACGGTCTTATACTTGATTCACTTTGCTCAGTTCGAAAAAGTATTAAGGGTATATTTGTACATCCGAAAAAAGCTCAAAACAAATAATGCACTCAAACTATCTGAAGCACAGAGGAAGACAGTCAAAGGGAAACCACGAAACAAAATCATGACTCAGTAGATAAGACGGTATTGTAGAATGTCTTCTATGTTGAAGGAGGGGAACAAGGAAAGGAAAACGCAGGAGCATTGAAGAAGGACAAGGAAAAGTGATTCCACATCGATCTAGCACAAGTTCGGGAGATGAACTATGACTTTCACCAGACAACAAGCAAGATGGAGCCGACCAAACGACAACTCTACGAGAAAAGAGGACAAAGCTATCTCCTAACTAAAAGAATTATCGATAAGGATCAAAGAAGAACGTTCATATAGACAAACATGTACAATAACGACAGTAAGCAATAAATAGCATCTAATCTATAAACCTTATAATGCAATAATTGAATGATAAAAACAGAATAATACTATATATAGAAGGAGCATAAAATCAAAAAAACAAGCAATTATTGATAAGGGACTGAAGCCAACTTTCGCCGAGGGGTTGTGTCCATTAGACCAGGATCACAACCAAAGTTGGTTTCAATGTTATCAGTGACACTCCTTCTATATATAGTATTATTCTATGAATAAAAAGAACTTTTACGTCTTTAAATTTTGTCACAAATCATAAATTTGAAACCCGTCAAAATAAAGATAGTAAACATGGGACATGTCAAAACAAATAAAATAACATGCGGATTTTTTCCGAACTAACTTTCCATNAAAAAAAAAATCACAACGAGGTTTGCTGAGAGAGTCGGTAATATTTTCTTTGGCGGGAAAAAGAAAAAAAGGGAAGACATATATATGCAAATGGAAATATAGGGTGAAAGGATGGAAAGTCTGCAAGGAAAGTGCGGAGGCTGGGAGATACCCTCAATATCTGCTGTATAGAGGGGGGTAACATATTGGAACCAAGAAACCATATTATGTTAGCGAATATATATCCCAAGTTCAAACATTCCATCTTCCTGCCCACACAGAAACATAACCCACGTTGTGCACTGCCAAAACAACATTACTCTTCCTTTCAACCAATCTACATTTAGCAAATCATTCAGAGATATAAAATATTAATGATTGTTATTCTAGAGTAATTAGTCCAGGAGAAAAAGTTTCTGACAAACATCAAGCTAGAATTTTGTAGCTACAAAGTTCGATAGTAAACCGAAAAAATCGAGTTGATATTAGATTGTCAGGCACTTTACATTGTTACCCACCCTAAAGTGGGTAACTAAGTAAATTAGGTCGGATGTGGACAAAGGAAGATTTTACTTGCTTTGTCACCACCGCTTGTTACTCAACGTTTGTTTATATAATTGACAATCTAACTAGGGAATATTCAAATATTCTTTGGGTACAAAGTAACATCACACATATGTAAATAAAAATGACAATATCAGTTAGTCTAACAATCTAGTAAGGTAAAAGAACTTTTAATCCAATGAATTGTCAACAAAACAATAGTTCACTTGGATGTAATAATAAATAAAAAAAAAATAGTTTTGTTATCTTGTGTAACTTTCTATTAACCTCTCTAACATAGTTATGTTATGTTGTGTTACTTTCTATTAACCTCTCTAACATAGTTATGTTATGTTGTGTTACTTTCTATTAACCTCTCTAGTCATAGTTATGTTATGTTGTGTTACTTTCTATTAACCTCTCTAGTCATAGTTATGTTATGTTGTGTTACTTTCTATTAACCTCTCTAGTCATAGTTATGTTATGTTGTGTTACTTTCTATTAACCTCTCTAGTCATAGTTATGTTATTACTGGTAATAGTAGTTTTACAGGCTTGCAACACTATTTTGAACTTTCCCATAAATTTACCACATCGATCAGAGCAAATTTAGTTTGTTCGTCTGCAATACTGTTTATAAATCAAGTTACTTGCTGAGATATCTTGTATCCAATTCAGCATGTTATACATTAATATTTAACATTTAAATTAATTTCTGAAAAGTATAGAGAAGATTCCTGTTGTAGACATAAATACTCTAGAATTTAATTCCTTAGAGATATCTGCTACTATTAGAGTTCTTTAACATTCAAGATTAATTTCTTATTCATCTGTTACTTAATTTCGGTGAAATGTAATAACAGTTCAACTAGAATTTTAACATCAAACATAAATCACGAGAAACCCACTGCTTCATTTCTTGATTTGAATTTTGTATTTATCTTTAAAATTAATTGGTAAAAGAAAGACGAGATACCCAGTCTACATACTACGCTAGTATATATATATATAATATAAATNAACTCATATGGGAGAGAAACATATGGGCGCAGCAGGTAGAAACTCATATGGGAGAGAAACATATGGGCGCAGCAGGTAGAAACTCATATGGGAGAGAAACATATGGGCGCAGCAGGTAGAAACTCATATGGGAGAGAAACATATGGGCGCAGCAGGTAGAAACTCATATGGGAGAGAAACATATGGGCGCAGCAGGTAGAAACTCATATGGGAGAGAAACATATGGGCGCAGCAGGTAGAAACTCATATGGGAGAGAAACATATGGGCGCAGCAGGTAGAAACTCATATGGGAGAGAAACATATGGGCGCAGCAGGTAGAAACTCATATGGGAGAGAAACATATGGGCGCAGCAGGTAGAAACTCATATGGGAGAGAAACATATGGGCGCAGCAGGTAGAAACTCATATGGGAGAGAAACATATGGGCGCAGCAGGTAGAAACTCATATGGGAGAGAAACATATGGGCGCAGCAGGTAGAAACTCATATGGGAGAGAAACATATGGGCGCAGCAGGTAGAAACTCATATGGGAGAGAAACATATGGGCGCAGCAGGTAGAAACTCATATGGGAGAGAAACATATGGGCGCAGCAGGTAGAAACTCATATGGGAGAGAAACATATGGGCGCAGCAGGTAGAAACTCATATGGGAGAGAAACATATGGGCGCAGCAGGTAGAAACTCATATGGGAGAGAAACATATGGGCGCAGCAGGTAGAAACTCATATGGGAGAGAAACATATGGGCGCAGCAGGTAGAAACTCATATGGGAGAGAAACATATGGGCGCAGCAGGTAGAAACTCATATGGGAGAGAAACATATGGGCGCAGCAGGTAGAAACTCATATGGGAGAGAAACATATGGGCGCAGCAGGTAGAAACTCATATGGGAGAGAAACATATGGGCGCAGCAGGTAGAAACTCATATGGGAGAGAAACATATGGGCGCAGCAGGTAGAAACTCATATGGGAGAGAAACATATGGGCGCAGCAGGTAGAAACTCATATGGGAGAGAAACATATGGGCGCAGCAGGTAGAAACTCATATGGGAGAGAAACATATGGGCGCAGCAGGTAGAAACTCATATGGGAGAGAAACATATGGGCGCAGCAGGTAGAAACTCATATGGGAGAGAAACATATGGGCGCAGCAGGTAGAAACTCATATGGGAGAGAAACATATGGGCGCAGCAGGTAGAAACTCATATGGGAGAGAAACATATGGGCGCAGCAGGTAGAAACTCATATGGGAGAGAAACATATGGGCGCAGCAGGTAGAAACTCATATGGGAGAGAAACATATGGGCGCAGCAGGTAGAAACTCATATGGGAGAGAAACATATGGGCGCAGCAGGTAGAAACTCATATGGGAGAGAAACATATGGGCGCAGCAGGTAGAAACTCATATGGGAGAGAAACATATGGGCGCAGCAGGTAGAAACTCATATGGGAGAGAAACATATGGGCGCAGCAGGTAGAAACTCATATGGGAGAGAAACATATGGGCGCAGCAGGTAGAAACTCATATGGGAGAGAAACATATGGGCGCAGCAGGTAGAAACTCATATGGGAGAGAAACATATGGGCGCAGCAGGTAGAAACTCATATGGGAGAGAAACATATGGGCGCAGCAGGTAGAAACTCATATGGGAGAGAAACATATGGGCGCAGCAGGTAGAAACTCATATGGGAGAGAAACATATGGGCGCAGCAGGTAGAAACTCATATGGGAGAGAAACATATGGGCGCAGCAGGTAGAAACTCATATGGGAGAGAAACATATGGGCGCAGCAGGTAGAAACTCATATGGGAGAGAAACATATGGGCGCAGCAGGTAGAAACTCATATGGGAGAGAAACATATGGGCGCAGCAGGTAGAAACTCATATGGGAGAGAAACATATGGGCGCAGCAGGTAGAAACTCATATGGGAGAGAAACATATGGGCGCAGCAGGTAGAAACTCATATGGGAGAGAAACATATGGGCGCAGCAGGTAGAAACTCATATGGGAGAGAAACATATGGGCGCAGCAGGTAGAAACTCATATGGGAGAGAAACATATGGGCGCAGCAGGTAGAAACTCATATGGGAGAGAAACATATGGGCGCAGCAGGTAGAAACTCATATGGGAGAGAAACATATGGGCGCAGCAGGTAGAAACTCATATGGGAGAGAAACATATGGGCGCAGCAGGTAGAAACTCATATGGGAGAGAAACATATGGGCGCAGCAGGTAGAAACTCATATGGGAGAGAAACATATGGGCGCAGCAGGTAGAAACTCATATGGGAGAGAAACATATGGGCGCAGCAGGTAGAAACTCATATGGGAGAGAAACATATGGGCGCAGCAGGTAGAAACTCATATGGGAGAGAAACATATGGGCGCAGCAGGTAGAAACTCATATGGGAGAGAAACATATGGGCGCAGCAGGTAGAAACTCATATGGGAGAGAAACATATGGGCGCAGCAGGTAGAAACTCATATGGGAGAGAAACATATGGGCGCAGCAGGTAGAAACTCATATGGGAGAGAAACATATGGGCGCAGCAGGTAGAAACTCATATGGGAGAGAAACATATGGGCGCAGCAGGTAGAAACTCATATGGGAGAGAAACATATGGGCGCAGCAGGTAGAAACTCATATGGGAGAGAAACATATGGGCGCAGCAGGTAGAAACTCATATGGGAGAGAAACATATGGGCGCAGCAGGTAGAAACTCATATGGGAGAGAAACATATGGGCGCAGCAGGTAGAAACTCATATGGGAGAGAAACATATGGGCGCAGCAGGTAGAAACTCATATGGGAGAGAAACATATGGGCGCAGCAGGTAGAAACTCATATGGGAGAGAAACATATGGGCGCAGCAGGTAGAAACTCATATGGGAGAGAAACATATGGGCGCAGCAGGTAGAAACTCATATGGGAGAGAAACATATGGGCGCAGCAGGTAGAAACTCATATGGGAGAGAAACATATGGGCGCAGCAGGTAGAAACTCATATGGGAGAGAAACATATGGGCGCAGCAGGTAGAAACTCATATGGGAGAGAAACATATGGGCGCAGCAGGTAGAAACTCATATGGGAGAGAAACATATGGGCGCAGCAGGTAGAAACTCATATGGGAGAGAAACATATGGGCGCAGCAGGTAGAAACTCATATGGGAGAGAAACATATGGGCGCAGCAGGTAGAAACTCATATGGGAGAGAAACATATGGGCGCAGCAGGTAGAAACTCATATGGGAGAGAAACATATGGGCGCAGCAGGTAGAAACTCATATGGGAGAGAAACATATGGGCGCAGCAGGTAGAAACTCATATGGGAGAGAAACATATGGGCGCAGCAGGTAGAAACTCATATGGGAGAGAAACATATGGGCGCAGCAGGTAGAAACTCATATGGGAGAGAAACATATGGGCGCAGCAGGTAGAAACTCATATGGGAGAGAAACATATGGGCGCAGCAGGTAGAAACTCATATGGGAGAGAAACATATGGGCGCAGCAGGTAGAAACTCATATGGGAGAGAAACATATGGGCGCAGCAGGTAGAAACTCATATGGGAGAGAAACATATGGGCGCAGCAGGTAGAAACTCATATGGGAGAGAAACATATGGGCGCAGCAGGTAGAAACTCATATGGGAGAGAAACATATGGGCGCAGCAGGTAGAAACTCATATGGGAGAGAAACATATGGGCGCAGCAGGTAGAAACTCATATGGGAGAGAAACATATGGGCGCAGCAGGTAGAAACTCATATGGGAGAGAAACATATGGGCGCAGCAGGTAGAAACTCATATGGGAGAGAAACATATGGGCGCAGCAGGTAGAAACTCATATGGGAGAGAAACATATGGGCGCAGCAGGTAGAAACTCATATGGGAGAGAAACATATGGGCGCAGC
Source organism: Gerris buenoi (assembly GCA_001010745.2). Classification (NCBI taxonomy): domain Eukaryota; kingdom Metazoa; phylum Arthropoda; class Insecta; order Hemiptera; family Gerridae; genus Gerris; species Gerris buenoi. The sequence goes on from KZ652964.1 coordinate 100,979, forward strand.
AGGTAGAAACTCATATGGGAGAGAAACATATGGGCGCAGCAGGTAGAAACTCATATGGGAGAGAAACATATGGGCGCAGCAGGTAGAAACTCATATGGGAGAGAAACATATGGGCGCAGCAGGTAGAAACTCATATGGGAGAGAAACATATGGGCGCAGCAGGTAGAAACTCATATGGGAGAGAAACATATGGGCGCAGCAGGTAGAAACTCATATGGGAGAGAAACATATGGGCGCAGCAGGTAGAAACTCATATGGGAGAGAAACATATGGGCGCAGCAGGTAGAAACTCATATGGGAGAGAAACATATGGGCGCAGCAGGTAGAAACTCATATGGGAGAGAAACATATGGGCGCAGCAGGTAGAAACTCATATGGGAGAGAAACATATGGGCGCAGCAGGTAGAAACTCATATGGGAGAGAAACATATGGGCGCAGCAGGTAGAAACTCATATGGGAGAGAAACATATGGGCGCAGCAGGTAGAAACTCATATGGGAGAGAAACATATGGGCGCAGCAGGTAGAAACTCATATGGGAGAGAAACATATGGGCGCAGCAGGTAGAAACTCATATGGGAGAGAAACATATGGGCGCAGCAGGTAGAAACTCATATGGGAGAGAAACATATGGGCGCAGCAGGTAGAAACTCATATGGGACAAACAATGTTATTATCACAATTTCATCAATATTGGACAAGTAGTTTTTCAAAACATGTTCGTTAGCAAATGTTGAGTGACCAGACAGATAGTGGCAAACACGGGACCAAAAATATTCTCATTGTTCCCTGATTTCTGAAACGGAAATTTTTGTCTTGCACTTTTTGAAATTGGAAAAGCAAAATATTTTCGTTGTTCAAAACGAACACATAGATTCCGTTACCTTCGGTAAGCTCGGAAGCAAAAGATAAACACTAGCACAAATAATAAAAAAAAAAAAGTCAGGAAAATGAATGTGGTCAATAAGAATATAAATTAGAAATAATTTATCAATATTTTATTTATTATTATTTTCGCACTGTACAAATACCAATTCCTTAACATTACTGTTCAAGATCGCTTAAACACTGTTTCACAGCAGAACTTAACACCTCTACCTACATCAAAATATCGAATCCGCTCTACAAAATACCTGGGCTCATTCAGACAGACCGGCCCTGCAATTACCTGAAGGGGCCCATATAGGTCTTGATTTAGAAGCCTTTATCTTCCTCCACAGGCAAAACTGCTGCGAAATTCAAATATTCAAATATTTAACGGCCTAAATTAGGAGGGAAGATCTGAGTATGAACAGAAGGAGTGTGCGTTAAGCTCTCTATGCGAGCAGTGGCCATTTTTCCTTACAAGTGATTTTGTCGTTTTCTTATCCAGATAATGCCTTGGCATCCAGGATTTATCTGGTTTACCTGGTATCCAGGAATTATTAATCATTTGCTTCACCGTGGTATCCAGGGAGCAAATGGTATTCAACAGTGCTGGTATCCAGATTCTCAACCTATCACCACAGCCACATCACCACACTACCTCTCCGACAGATAGGCCAATCTTATTATTATGTCATGTGTATTCATTATCTGTACATTATTATGCTCAATATAAACTACAGTCCGCTAAACTTATTTCTGTTTTATTCTTTTATTTATTTTTATTCACAATTTCGTGGCCAGGTCAGAATAACCTCCCCCTGGTGCGAACAATTACCGTGAATTTAGGATGTACCAAATTCTGCACCTGTTTACTCATTCATTATACAGCTACGTATCTAAGGTAAAAATGAAGAAAGTAAAGTCTTGTTGGCCAAGTTCGTTATTAAAAGCTAAGGCCGACTTACAAGATTAAACGAGTTAATTAAGTAATTTATCTCTCATCTACAGTGTATCCTGTCCCTTAGAATCCTACATAAATTAATACTTTGAAATTACTTACTAAATTCTTTCCTCTTCAGGGATAAGCGTTCCACTAACCTGAAACAAATTAGCTTATTAGTAAGAGAAGCAAATTCCTAAAAACGATGTCATGTATAATATTATAGGGAAACTTTCTTAAAATTAAAAAAAAAAAAATCAGTCCGAGACAACTCATACAAACTATTTCATATTCTAGTTCATTATTACTTTGCTCAGAGTTTTCCATTTATTAGTTTTCGAATACATTATTTCAAATACATATATCATAAATAAAAAAATAAAAATCTGAAAAAAAAATTAATTCTTCACGGCGGCGAATCCAGCCCATCCTACTCCATCCGCTTTTAGGTATTTTCTCAGGAACTATATTTTCCCCGGAAAAACTACTTATATCGTAGATTCGTATTTAAATGGACTACATTTTAGAATGTTTTAATTAAAATCGTCGGAACTGTTTTCGAAAAAAAAATTTTTCGCGTTTTTTGAGTGTTTCGGGGAGAGCACCCCCAAATTTGGAGCTGAAATTTATTTCTCGATTTCGCCTCGGGGTAATTTATGTGAACACGTCGATATGCCGAATTTCTTCAAAATTGGCCCAGTATTTTTGGCTCCACGCGTCTGAACGGACGACAAACGACTGACAGACATTATTTAAAAACCACTTTTAGGACTCAGGGACCTCAAAACGTGTAAATCCAGTAAAATCTCAAAATCTGCAGCTTAATGTAGTAGGTTATAATATTAAAAATTTGGAGTGATACAGGTATAATATGTTTAAAGCTATTTATCATTATAAAAAATATTTAATCACCTCTACAATGGTATTAGTTACATAGTCCTGGTTCGATAACTAGCGGAGTCAAATTAATTATTAACTCAAAAATAATCATCACCTAGATGACACCTCCGATAATTATTATTAACAATTAACTATTAATGTATTTATTATTATGTTTTATATAGAATTTACGACATTAAAATATTATAAAATGTTGATTTAGAGTGANTAAAAACGATGTCATGTATAATATTATAGGGAAATTTTCTTAAAATTAAAAAAAAAAAAAAAAATCAGTCCGAGACAACTCATACAAACTATTTCATATTCTAGTTCATTATTACTTTGCTCAGAGTTTTCCATTTATTAGTTAGTGCCATGTCTTTCGGTTACACAATTTTTGCGAAGCACTATATCTTTAAAAAAAAAACTATTCGTTCATTTTAGTGAACTTTGTTTTGTAAGTCATAATTAGCCCATTGTTGGTCCCATATATGTTTCAACCTTCTGTTCAACCATTTCTTTCTCTTCCACATGCGCACAAACATACTATTTACACTTATATTATCAGAACTTTATCTGATTTTCAAGAAATTTGGATGTTTGTCATTAGCTGGTAGATATCCCGAGAATAATTTCAAATGTCTGAGCTCTTTATATTAAAATGAAATATAGACAATAAATATTATTACTCCGTTGTACGAAAATTCAAATTGTGAGACGTCCAACAAAATAAATTAAATTTATCTTCCAAGTAGGACACTAAATGAAAGGTGTAAATAAAAGTATTTATTTAAAATCAGAAAGCAACAGTTATATGCAATAAATTATAATTTTCTTTCATTTAAGTTTGTTTCATTGTTGATCTCATTAAAATTCATATTCATTTGTTGCAAAGAGTAACTACTCAAAAGAAACTAACTACTAAAAACTAACTAAGAAACTAAATAAACTACTAAACTAAACCTACTAACTAAAACTACTAAACTAAAAATACTAAGAAACTAACTAACTATTCAAGTAATTAATTTTAATTTAATGAAAGAACATGTAATATTACAATAATGTGTCTTAATACAATAAAAAGGTATAATAAGCAATCATTATAATTATTAATTACTAATTCTTGCAAAATTAATTAATTGATTAGAGGTAATGCGTTTGCTTTCCCATAAAATAAAAGGATATTGAATGGTCTTAAGTATCAAAAATTAAAGAGATATTTCAAATTTTCATTCTGCAGCAAACTGCGGTCTACTTTCGACCAACAATCCGATTTTATATAAATCAGATGAGTATTTTTAAAGATATAGGTGTACATAAATGAATGTTTTTGCAAATATGAAAGCAAAACAAATGGACGCAAAAGGTTAAAACTTATATGGGACCAACAATGGGCTAATATATTCCTTACTATTAAAATTCCATCAAAATCGGACGACTAGTTATTAAGATATGTTTGTTCGCAAAAATTGAGTGACAGACAGACGCAGACCAATCATAAATAGTTCCAATGACATAAAAATGTCATAAATATTGTAAAAACTGGTCTATTTTTCTGTATTCTTTACCTTAGTTGTTTCGATGAGCAAAATTTGGGGAAGATTGAATGCCGGAAAGTGGTTCAAAATTGGGGTAACGGAAATGTGCGACGAAACTTACAAAGCAAATTAATATAAGACCAATAATAATTACAAGATAAAAAGAATTTTTTTATATACTACCTTTTTAAATTTTCTGTCATAAATCATAAATTTGAAACCCGACAAAATAAAGATCGTAAACATGGCTCATGNAAAAAAAATTAATTCTTCACGGCGGCGAATCCAGCCCATCCTACTCCATCCGCTTTTAGGTATTTTCTCAGGAACTATATTTTCCCCGGAAAAACTACTTATATCGTAGATTCGTATTTAAATGGACTACATTTTAGAATGTTTTAATTAAAATCGTCGGAACTGTTTTCGAAAAAAAAATTTTTCGCGTTTTTTGAGTGTTTCGGGGAGAGCACCCCCAAATTTGGAGCTGAAATTTATTTCTCGATTTCGCCTCGGGGTAATTTATGTGAACACGTCGATATGCCGAATTTCTTCAAAATTGGCCCAGTATTTTTGGCTCCACGCGTCTGAACGGACGACAAACGACTGACAGACATTATTTAAAAACCACTTTTAGGACTCAGGGACCTCAAAACGTGTAAATCCAGTAAAATCTCAAAATCTGCAGCTTAATGTAGTAGGTTATAATATTAAAAATTTGGAGTGATACAGGTATAATATGTTTAAAGCTATTTATCATTATAAAAAATATTTAATCACCTCTACAATGGTATTAGTTACATAGTCCTGGTTCGATAACTAGCGGAGTCAAATTAATTATTAACTCAAAAATAATCATCACCTAGATGACACCTCCGATAATTATTATTAACAATTAACTATTAATGTATTTATTATTATGTTTTATATAGAATTTACGACATTAAAATATTATAAAATGTTGATTTAGAGTGAAAAAAATCTTAGTCTATCAATGGAATTAAAGTAAGCTTAGGAAATGAACAAGAGAAAAGAAAAAAAAGAATAATTATTCTAAATAAAAAGAGAGGGTATTACAATCTCTTATTCTCTAACCAGAAGACCAAAAAACGTCTCTCTTTGTCCCCGTTAGCACTTGCCTCAGTTGCTTAATTACCTCAATTTATCTTTCCCCAGCGGGAGGGTAACTCAAGGCACTACCCTTAAAATAAAAAAAAAACCAAGATATACCTAACAGCAGAGAGAAAAGGGGGTAAAATAATTTAAAAAAGACCCCCTTCAATACCCTATTAATATCCTGGAAAGCAAATTAACTTTAGAGGCCTAAATCCTTTTTCTTAGGAAAGACTTCCAAGCTAAATCTTTAGGATGGAAAGAAAAAAACCCTAACTTCAGCAAGAATTAACTGACATTTCAATTAATGACAAATTACTCCAATTTTCAAGGCAGATTGTCAGGGATAATATAAATCAACAAACCTGTTGTTCATATAGTTTTCGTTAAAAACAAAAACTGTATAAAATATATTTTATCTACGACTTGCATTGTAAGTGGACTTTACATTGCTAATAACAGGGAGGGACGTGTTACTTCCCTCCCTTGGGAGTAAAAAAAAATTCATACCAACTTCAAAGCTATTTTTTTAGGTAAATTTTAAGTATTATGTTGGTAGTAATGTTTTTTTTAGCTGTTTTGTTTACTAATTTTTCGGGAAAGTTACTTTAGGTTATCATACAAAGTCATTGAATTAAAAAAACAAACTAAACGTAATTAAATTAAAAACGTATATTTAGTATAAAAACTGTTATTTTAATAAATCAAGTAAATAAATATTAGTTTAAATTTGTAGGTAAAACTTTTATACCTACAAACTTAATAGCTATTACCCATGGTGCAGTCGTAGATAAAATTTAATACGCAACACGGATCGAAGTATTTCTGCTTTAGCTGACTTCATTAGCTCCCTCGGCCAAAGGCCTAGGGAGCTAATGAAGTTTTCTCCTTTGGCGGTGCCTCAGGAGAAAACTTAACCTCGAGCAGAAAAACATACTTCTCTCCCTTGTTGCGTAAATAACTATTATCTACTTGCAGCAGCGAAATGAGGCTGATATTGACAAAATGATGAAAATATTGTACGCAAGAAGGCAGCAAAGGAAACATTTCTGCCTCCTTTAACTCATTGCTAATTAGGTAAATACTTTGTCAATTAGGAAAATTACCTGCCCTTCGGCAGTTAATTTTCATAGTCTGTCATCAAGCGCCAATAAAATTCTATTTTTGTGCCTATTGTAGTTACATAAATAACTATAGTGTAATCTGACCTCAGCACTAAGCATACACTACTTACAAATATTTGGATTCAAAATAAGAAATCGCCCATTTTTCTTATTTTCATCAAAGAGTAGGCAAATATTTCAACCCGTTCGACAGCACAATGGTTCATTACAGGACGGGGGGTTATCCGACCACTTTACTCATCTACTCGTTGAGATCATTAGTGTGAAACATGTCTGACCCCTCCGGGATTCGAAGTCACGTCGGGGTTTGGACCTTGGTTTCAGAGCTAGGGCGCTATCCACTCAGCCACGCCGACCCCCTACTAAGTCTAAGACTGTGACATTATCTGAGATTTATAAATATCAAATAATTTTTTTTTTTTATAAGTTCATTATTTTCGATTATACAATTACTATTATCAAGAGCTCAATATCTATTCATTTAATAAAAAAAATACCTTTCCAAAGTAAATTTCAACGTTAAAGCAGTAGTAAGGCTCATAAATCTACTATCTCTCCATAAATTTACTATAGATCTCGAACATAAAAGGAGTAAATAATATGAAGAGATTTAGGGCAGGCCATTGCCAAGACATTAGTGTTATCGAAACCATTTGGGTTAATCATGTTGATTTATATTCACCATTTACAATCTTCTCAGTCTACAAAGATTCGAGAAGCACTCAAGAAGCACTTGTCAAAATAGCAGACTTAATGGGCTTAGAACAATAGTTTTGGACTAAAGTTGAGGAAGGATGTTTGCCAGGGAAAATCTACGAGTTTGAAGAACGGAATGGAGCCAAGGGTGTTTAATGTAATGCCTGCAAGAGACAGTACGTAGTACGTAGCGTTAGCGAGGAGTGGGTTAAGGGGTTTGGGGCAAGCTCCCAGCTCGAGGTAAGGAGGAACCCCCTTGGCCCTTTATGGTTAGAAAAGCTTTCTAGGAGTTACTCAAGGGTCTACGCGAGGCCCTTATCTACACAGGCTCTATATGGATGGGGCCACGGTAGGCTTTACTTCAGGTTTAATTAGTACCTGCTCACTCACACTGACTCGTACTACCCAAGTACTTGCTTCAGGTCACCTTGTCTTAGCATCAACACACTTACACCATATTTCACTCACAACAAAAGAGGGGGAAATGAGGAAAAAACATTGAAGACACCTTTAACACTTTCTAAAAGTATATAACAAAACATTATCTTTCCTCATTTTACAGCCTAAATTATTCATGTCGAACAAAAAGTTGAGTTTTGTTATTTTTACCAAAAAAAAAAAAAAAATCCATTATTTTTTTACACATAAAAATCCATCGTGCTTAAAAATTGAGTAAGTGTACCATAACGTCAACTTCCAGTAGCGTAAACAAAAAGAATTAAGTCCTCTAGCTTTCTGCTTCTTGTCCATTCAGTTTTAGATTGCAAAATGCATTAATTTTTATTTTAAATTTTGAGTTATAGTAATTGGAAACAGTATGAAGAAACAACATTTGTTATTATATTGATTTCTTAGATTATTAGGGAAATAGAACTAAGTATTTAATTATTTCATCAAAATTCACCATCAAAATAATTGCTTCCTGGCAAGGAATAGAACCCGACCACACACCCTTTCCTAGGTAATTAAACTTACCCTGAATCACAACCATTTCTTTCGATACGTACTATGTATAATGACAAAAGTAAAGGTATATTAAATTTTACAGTAGACACATTGAAAAAACTAAATTAATTAAATATTTTGCAGAAAAAAAATACATTATTAAACTGCACTTTCTTAATAAAATATTCGTTTTTACTATTATATTTTATCCAACTTAAAAAGAAGTAATATTTTTAACTTAATTTTTCAAAAAGAAAAAAAAATCACATAAATTTGTAGCAATTGTAACCTTTAATAATTCTCGATGAAATAACAAAAGGGGCAATTCTCGATAGAAATGATTTCAAATATCTCTATTTTTAACACTTTCCTCAATGAAATCAAATAAAGCCTTAAGACTTATATGACCTTTATATATATATATAT
>KZ652965.1:6170-17326 GCA_001010745.2 Gerris buenoi
AATTTTTTGTACGTCTGCAACACGAGTCAGTCGGCGGTAAGCTATTAATTAGTGAGCCAGTGCGAGTAAGTGTCGTCGCATTTTTCTTTCTGACAAAATGACAGAATAGTCGAGCAGCGCTACTGCATCAAATTTTGTTTAAGCTTGGCGATTCTCTTATAGAAACAATCCGCAAGATTTAACAAGTGTTTGGGAACGAAGCGATGGGCACCACAAACATAGAGGAGTGGTGCAACCGCTTCAAAGATAGCCGCTCAATGGTTAGCAATTTTGGCCCAAACTTTGCTGAGACGCTCCTGAAGACCAAGTCGTCAGTCAAAATGGATTGAATGGATTCTACACTAATGTTTACCTCGTCTTCAAGTTCTCTGATCGTCATTCGGCAATTTTGCATCTCAAATTTCCTTACTTGTTCAATAACGGCCTCATTTCGGGATGCTGCCAGACCGTGCTTCACTCTCCATGGATTAGCGGCCATCTTTGAAGCGGTGTGTGGTGCCGGTGAGTCTTTCCCAAACACTAGTTAAATCTTGCGGATTGTTTCTATAAGAGAATCGCCAAGCTTAAAACAAAATTTGATGCAGTAGCGCTGCTCGACTATTCTGTCATTTTGTCAGAAAGAAAAATGCGACGACACTTACTCGCACTGGCTCACTAATTAATAGCTTACCGCCGACTGACTCGTGTTGCAGACGTACAAAAAAATGAGCATTGTCACTAGGCACGCCAGCAACCGTACACCAAGCCTCGCCCCCACAGCTTTCTTTGTTTGGCCAATAAAAATTAAGGTCGGATACTTTGTGATCACACCACCTAATTTATTAGTTCAAACCGATGAGCAATCAACCTGAACCAGAACCTTCTTGTTCTTAAGACTTATACAGTCCACACACACATGGAAAGCAATCAACATGAAATCGGACAACCTTTAGCCCCTAATAGCCTTTTATAATGAGGTTCTACTGCATATGAAAACGAGTAACTGGTTTTTTCCCCCTCCTAAAATTACTTTACCATTGGAGCAACAATTATGTTTAAAAGATAGGCATAAAAATCACCATTTAATAATATTAGTTGTATTGAACAGTCTACCAATGGGTAGAACAAATACTAAGAAATATAATCAATAGAATGGAAGTCGAGGAACTAATGCCAATAAGCAAAATCATCTTATGCAAAGTTACATTCATTACTCTTTCAAACTGATTACAAATTTCCAATTGGAAATTTGTGGAAAATTACTAAGTTTTACAGCCAATAGATAGATAGATAGATGTTAGTTCCAACTTTACAAAAAGTTAAGTCACTACCATATTCTCTCCCCACTCCCTCACACACCCTCTTGAACCCTCAATTATAAAGGATTATGCAATTAATTAAGACAGTAAACTAACCTTGATCTGAGGTTTCTCCCACTGTTCGATGTTGGATTCCTTGATCTCGAAGTATACCCTCTCAATACGTTTGCTACTGCCGAGGATTTCTATCCTGCCGAGGAAAGGTTCAAAGTAGTTGAGTACAGAGCCGGCTGTCTCTAAGAACCTGGCTAACCTCGGTTCATTGGGCATGTGCTCAGATAAGTTGGTTAGAAGTACAGCCAGATTGAAACCGATTTCTTTGGCCGGCTCGTGGAACCTGTCTGTGAATCCGATGTAATCAATCTTACCGTCATGATTTGTTTCACAGCACTGCAGCATGAAGTTAATCTCTTCTCTAAAACAGTAATCAAATATTGCATACAATCAGTTAACTCTTAGACTTGGATAGTATAAATTATTGAAAATACCCTGAACAAAAATATTAATAAAACCTAGCTTGCTAGTCAGTATAAAATTGAAAGTTACGGTCATTAAGACTGCATGCTCCAACACTCCAGTTGCAAATATTTGGGCTATAAAAAATAAAAATGAGAGCCAAATTCAACCACGAAAATGATAAGATAAGAATTTTAAGTCCATTAGGTTTTCTCACGAAAACATTAGGATACGTCAAATATTTTTAACTAAATTTTTGAGTCCAAAAATTCCGTTACACTATAAAACACATTGTTATGTAAAAGCTCTTTAACTTTCTGTTTAAACTGTAAAAATGGCAACTCAGATGTCTCTTTGTTCAGCTTATTAAACATTTTTACGCCAAGTGATTTGTGACCGACTTGTAGTTTTGCTAGTCTGCTCTGTGGTACAGCCAACTTATCTTTCCCTCTTGTATTGTACGTGTGAAAGTCTCCATTACTTTGAAAATCTCCAATGTTTAGCTTCATGTAGAGTAAAGAATTATAAATATACAAATTTATGACCGTCATTACTCTTTCTGCTTTAAATATTTCTTTACACGAGTCTCTCCTTTTTGCTCCAACTATTATCCTAAGTGCTTTTTTCTGCAGTATTAGAAGATCTTGAAGATCGGTATGACCATAGAGTACAATCCCATAGCTCAAAATGCTTTGGATCATAGCGTTGTAAACTGTCATAAGAGTCTTCTTAGGCAACTCAGATTTCAACTTTCTTAATACAAACAGATATTTTGATATTTTACTTGTNGTCTAAGTAATTTAACTTAATACCAACACGAAATGTTGGATAGTCGGGGTTATCACTGAGCTGTTGGCAATTCACCTCTTCGTTGTTTAACTTCCTTTTCAAGTACGATATTACCGTTTGCTCTGTAGTCCCTGGTTTTACTTTACTTATGTGTAGCCAGGCTTGTCTAGGAGGTAAGGTTATTCCTTCTAACATATTTTCCTCACTTGGTTTGGTTTCTTGTTTCCTCTCAGTTCCTATGATAACATCTCGCTGGGGCTGGTTGCGTTTTCTTCCTTTAGCTTTTTCCCATCCATCGAGATTGTCTTCCTTCTCGTCCTTCTTTTTCCTAGATCCCTCATCTTCATCGTTTTCGTCCCGGTTTTCATTCAAATTTTTATTATTTTCTCCCGTTCCTTCTTCAGACACTGTTTTATTTTCACTTTTATCACTATCTTTAATATTATTTTGATTTTGTTCTTCCCGTTCTTCCTTCAAGTCCTTATCTTTTTTTGATTTTTTATTTGCAGTGTCGCCATTTGTGTCTACATTTGGAGGGGGCCCCCCGGGAGATTTTTGATCTTTTCCAGATAATTTTTTATCTTCGTCTTTTTTGTTGGCTACCCTGTTGTTTTCATTTTTCAAATCCAAGATGGATTCCGTTATTTTTTCTTTATCAAGCTCATTTACAGCTGATATTTCGTCTATTTCTGTGACATTATGTTTTTTGGCCTCAATATAATCCAATCGTTGACTTAGTTTAAGCTGATTTTCTGTCAAAATTGCCATTTGGCTCTTCACAGTGGAAGAAATTGCCGTGCAGTCACAAGTGTGCGAGCTCTTATCACCGTAGTTCGTTTCCGTTTCAATATACGATTTTATCTTATATAGCTCGTTTTTAAAACTTTTTAGTTCATTAATTATCATCATGAACGATGAACTTCCTTTACAAGTAGGACACAAATAAATCAGGTATCTTTCACTTCTTAATTCAAGTGCTTTTCGTTCGGTTGGTTTCGTCACGATATCTTTCAGACAATCTACGTGATAAATGTCTTTACACACATCGCAATTTGTACTAAGTTGCCCTGCTGCAACCTCTAAGGAACACTTTACACATGTATTTGACATTATATCCGCGCTAAATTGTCTATAATTCGATTGAAAACCGGAGCTCGATACGCACGAGAATAGAGGAAAACGCCCCACTTAGGTGGTTTGACAACCTCTAAAGAATGGGTGAAGGTAGATTCCCTAGAAGAGTGTTGGGGGTATGTTGCGGGAAAGATGATGACGTGGATGGACATCCCATCGTAGAGTAATGTTTCTTCAACAAGCCCACACAATTGTTAAAACCTTTTGGGCATCCTACACACCTTACTGTTAATAGGGAATAGCCTAAATAAGTAAGCTTGATAGGCATGTTATCAAAGGTGGCTTTTGAAGAATCGTGTTGTGTTTTTATTTTTTTTTATTCTGGGGGGCTTTTACACCCAAAGACGCAGGCCACTTAGGTGGGCCCATTGAACAAATCCGGGTTAGGAACCTAACTTCTTCACATTTGAGTGAAGTGTCTGGTCGTTAACCATGACTCTCATTCGATATAAATTGAAATGGGAGTGTATTTCATGGTTTCCAGGCCGAAACCTGGTGACGCTACTCTTTCGAGCAGCTACCCATTTATTTAAACAATGCTGGGTGAACATTGAGCGGAGGGCCTGGTCTGGGAATTGAATCCACAGCTCAAGGTCAATTGGACACCCCCGTCCTACTAACCACGCCCAATGCTGCCTTACTTGCCTGATCGAAAGGCAAGCGCTCTCTCCACCGGGCTACCAGGCCCCCATCGTGTTGAGTTATATACTAGGTATTATAATAGGTATAGGAAGTCAGATTAATGGGTATTTGCTGAGGGAACAATTATGGCTAAATAAAAATACTTTTACTTTCCACGTCTTAAGACCTAGGCCATAATGTGGTTAGTGGGTAAAATCTTACGGTAAAAATCTACTATACTATGCAACTTTCTCTTCTTCTTTGATATTAATTAATCATAATAATTACTATAAATAAAAGAGATAACAAAGTAATTAATTTTTAACTCACGGTGTGTAGCTCTTTTGCTGTTCCATTTTATCCTTAAAGTCCTTTGGTGTAACCCAACCTTCACGATTTGGATCACATTCCTTAAAAAAACCAAATAAAATTAAAAATAAATAAAACTATAAATGATTATCTAATTCTTTTTTTTCTACTTAATAAAATTTTAAGTCTACTGAGAAAAAATCTAGAACCATAAGGGCCTTAACATATATGCTATTCAGTTTGTACAGTAAAAAGTATTTCAATAATAATGTAATGTGTCAATACGAAGATGAAGATGTCTCCTGTTTTTAACAATAATTTTTTTAAAAAAAATTACAGTCTATAAGATTAGAGTTGGCACAATCAAAAGGCGGGAAAATTTTGAGGGAAACGATTTTATTGGTCCCCCATGTTGAATGCAACTTCAGAAAAATAATGCTCTACTCTACCCCTGTTCCACAAAAAAATATAACATGGCAACACCGATTTTCCCTTCTTATAACCCCAAAACTACCTCCACGTTTTTGTTTCCCACCTTCGATTGTGCCAACTCTAATCTTATAGACTGTAAAATAGTTTTCATGATTTTGCAGTAGAGCGAAATTAAAGTTTAATTATTTAAAAAATATCAATTTTTTTTCTCTCTTTTTTTTGGTAAATTTCGATCATTGGATTATTTGATTATCCGAACCATCCTAAACAACATTAGTTCAGATAATTGACGTTCTAGTGTTTTATGAATTATTCATACGTTTAATTCAAAGAATACAATTTGATCTTACCAAAAAGCTAGGTGAATTAGTGAGATCAGAAACTTTAAGGAACATATCAAAGTATTTCAAGATGAGCTGGAAAAAAAAAACAGAAAAAAAGTATTATTTACAATTTACAGCATAAGTCTAAAACTATAAAACATAGAATACGCTCTTCCTAATGTCATTAGGATATTCCCAGGAACAGGCCTGTCCCAGGCCTATAACACTCACTCAGACTTCACTGGGTTGGTCAACGCTAAAGCATATTCTATGCAAATAAAGAAGTCCAAATTATTTAAAAAGAAAATACAATGAAGATTTAATAAACAAATGAAATGTTACTGGAATTACCTCAACGTTGGATGCAGATTCTACAAGGGTGTCCACCATCTGTTTACCAATAGTACCATTGACAACATTACCTGGTTAAACAAATTCAGACAAAATATTAACATCAAATAATTTATTTATTTACAGACAAATAAATGTACTATTAAACAAAATACCCGCAGAAGGTTGAAACTTATATGGGACCAAAAATGGGCTAAGTATGACCTACCACCCAAATTTCATTAAAATTGGACGTGTAGCGTTTAATATATGGTGGTTTGCAAAAATTTGTGACAGACCGACAGACAGACACGGAACCAAAAATGTTCCCTGATGTCTGAAACGGATTTCTGGGGGTATGTTGCGGGAAAGATGATGACGTGGATGGACATCCCATCGTAGAGTAATGTTTCTTCAACAAGCCCACACAATTGTTAAAACCTTTTGGGCATCCTACACACCTCACTGTTAATAGGGAATAGCCTAAATAAGTAAGCTTGATAGGCATGTTATCAAAGGTGGCTTTTGAAGAATCGTGTTGTGTTTTTATTTTTTTTTATTCTGGGGGGCTTTTACGCCCAAAGACGCAGGCCACTTAGGTGGGCCCATTGAACAAACCCGGGTTAGGAACCTAACTTCTTCACATTTGAGTGAAGTGTCTGGTCGTTAACCATGAATCTCATTCGATATAAATTGAAATGGGAGTGTATTTCATGGTTTCCAGGCCGAAACCTGGTGACGCTACTCTTTCGAGCAGCTACCCATTTATTTAAACAATGCTGGGTGAACATTGAGCGGAGGGCCTGGTCTGGGAATTGAANTAGTTTATTTGTATATAAAGCTGTTAGCTTTTTTTACAAAGGGGTTATGTTTACAATACATATGTATAAAATAATAATAAATCTTAATAATAATGAAATAATACAGTAGTAGAAAAATAAATATTAGAAAGATGGAAACTACTCATTTAGCATAAAACTTCTTATTTTTATAGTATTTACAATGAAATAAAATATTTTTGATGCTGCTTGCCTGGTAAGAGATCCCGCACCTAATATCGAAGCTACATTGGTTCCATCTAACCACTCGTCACCAACAAGATGCATCGGCAAAAATGCTTTTCTTTGTGGGTGATAAATCGGGCATCTTAGAAATGTATAAGCCAGAGTTTCCGGTTCTTTCATATTGCAAACCATGCACATTTCTTTAGTTTTTATTACATAAAGAATGCCTTTAACTATTATAATAACACTTTTTGTGATTCTCTGATGTCTGAAACTATTTTTTTTTTTATTTTATTTTTTTTTTTAATCAGAGGCTTTAGAATGATCAAAATGCATCACAATGATCAGATTTTTTTTTTTAAATGTTCTTCAGAATGATCTAAATACATCACAATCACAATGATTAGAATTTAAAAAAAAAAAAAATGTTATAATGATATATCTAAATACATCACAATGATCAGAATTTTTGAAAAAATGCTCTTCAGAATGATCGTGATGCTTCCATAAACTTTGGTAAGCTCGGTTGCAAAATATAATTTAACAGTGGGTCTTGACAGTGTTTAAAATGTATCTTCTCGATTCTTACAACTAGAATTTTTTTTTTGACAAAGGTTGGCCATCATATCAGAAGGGGTAAATAAAGCCTTCAGACCATTCTGAGGTTATTCAGTGACATTTCTGTTTGCATAGTTGGCTCTACCTTTGAAACATCAAAATCTTGAGCTCTTATTGGGTCACCCCCCCCCTAATTTTTTAATTTTCCTGTACTGTCACAAAATAATTCTAATTTTAAAGGTACTTTTTCCTAGACACGACTACAGAGGTAGACGCTCAAGCTGTTAGTCGCCTGGCGACTATCAACAGAGCTGAGTTTGCATGTTAAGAGTTGCTTAGCTCAGGCCTGTTAGGACCTACTTAGTAAGGAAGGGGGAGACCCTATACTGAGAGCAGGCAGACTGGATTGCACACTTCCTATATCCTCTTAACTCCCTGTTAAGAGGATGCTTTTCGAGTTTATGTGCCATAGACAAGACATGAAAATGACAAAAATAAAAGAAATAAAGTGCTAAGTTATAAATAAGCAAGAAGAAAGTTTACCTTCAAGCATGGAGAGCATCATGGTGATCATGTCCTTCTGAAGATTGAGAAGTTCTTTAAGCAAATCAACTTGACTCGAGTGTTTAGACAGCTTATCTTGCATGTGAGAGAATAAGAATAGGAAACCACCCACAGCATCCCACAACCTATACACAAATAGCATGATGATATTAAACAGGTAGTAATAATCTGGCACAACAGCCTGGGCCAGCCAAAAGGCATATACAACCAAGTGTAGTGAGGGGTCAGTATGTACACTCTGTTCCCTGTGTAAGCCAAAAAATATTGCACTCAAACAACAATCATGACAGCCTGTGGTGGCCTACGTCTACCGAAGAGCTTATACAACTTTAACTATATATAACTTTATTCTCAAAAAATACAAGGAGAGTATTAAAAGAGAGTAGATTTTAAATTGAACTTTTTTGTCTTATAATGATAGCCTGCGATCCACTTTCATTATCTAGTTTTATCAATGTTTTTGATATTATTGATTTCTCATGGTTTTATCATTTAAATTCCTAAAAGAACTTCAAAACTAACAATGATACAAAGGTACTTAAAAAGGTAAAATGTGGCTTACATTAAAACATCTTGAAAATATTAAGTGAAAAATTTTAATATTTGCATATTCTTTTTCTACACTTCAAGACCTTTAAATTGATGAATTTATTTATGGTGACTAGAAACTTTTTTAGTCACCCGCCATATTGGCCACCATCTTGGAAATATTAAGTGTGAAAACTCCAAAAAAAATTATAGTTGGACCTCCATATAATGAAACTGAATGTTCTAGAAAAAAATTTGTTGCATAGAAATTTCATTATATGAATTTCTTTTTTTACTATAGAATAACTTAACACAGAGAAATCGTGGGATATAAAAAATAATTTGTTGCATAGAGATTTTCTTTGTATAGAATTTAGTTGTATGGAGGTCCGACTATAGTTGTCACAAATGCCGAGATGCACCTGTGTGCCGAATTCCATGTTAGCTATAGTAGCTTATGAATTTAATCATGCCAAAGGACAGACAGACAGACAGAGAGAGCTGTTATATAAGGTTTCTTTTCACACTACGTACAGAAACCTAAAGACTGAATTGAAAGCTATACTTGGCCCAAAACCTTTAAATTAAAAAACATGCCAAGAGATATTAGAGTCTCAAGACTCTCCATGTTTTTTTTGTTTCTTTTTTTAGCATTAATAATAAGTAAGTATGGATACCTAGAATGAGCCAATGCTTGCTGATTCTGTGTACAAGGACCCTGGATGACTTCAGAGAGAGTGTTGAATACCTGACTAGCCACACCGATAGCTTTGAAGAAATTAGCCTTACCAGCTGGATCAATCAATTCTTTACTTGAGTAGTGCCAATAGAAGTCCATAATAGATTCCTAAACACAGTGTAGTTAAATAAATATTAACTATAAATATTAATTAACTATAAATACTATATTATAGTTATATAAATATTGTAACATATTTTAAGAGTACATCCGTAATTACAGTGTTTTTCAATCTAATATTTAGTTACTCACTTTACTCTAACTTGTGACAATATGTGAAATAAAATAGGTTATTATCATAATAATGATAATGATTATTATGTAGTTATCATTATTTCATAAATGAAAATTAGTTCACAAAGAACAGAGAGGTTAATGTACTTTATGCATCTACTCAAAGTGATCTTACGATCACTTGAGTGAGTCAGTCACTTGATTCACATTAGTGAATCACCTAATGCTATAAGTGATCATAAAATCACTTCGGTGATTCACTAATGTGAATCAACTCTCTGGGCTTTGAGCTAGACATGTCAGTGAGGGACAAGGATTTTAAGTCAGAGTAAATGTTGTTGGAAACACAGAGAGCATAAATTAAAACTTTTACACGGAAATTCTTTTGATTAACTATCTATTATAATCCATATATTTAATTTGTAAAAGGATACTGAGAATCTAATAAAATTAACATAAAAAATAAACAATTAAACTATAACAACCAACTAGAAACAACTAATAAAAACAATATTGCCTCAGTCACAATTACTTCAGTAAGTCAAACTTCAGTTCTAGATGTCAAACTAAATACGATCATCAAATTAATGAAATTAATTTTACTTTTTAAAATTGTTAATTGATACGTTTTGTGTTATATTAATGATGTTATTTTTTGTATTTTGCTTTACCTGAAGTCTGAGCAGATAATCGACAGTGCAGATGACAACGTTAACTGTGGTTGTATTACCGGCCTGGGTCCTCAGGTAGTTCTGCCAATCTAGAAATTCATTGAAAAAAAAAGTATTATCAATTGTCGATCACAACCAGGTTTAAGTAACTAAGAAATCACAGTAACAAATGAATCACACTTCTAATAAACAAATCAAGATAATTGCACATGATAAATAATAATGGATACTTTTTTTTTATAATTTTTAAAACAAATTTTTATAATAGTAACATTGTTACCAGAGATAAATCTCTTATAATGATGTATTGATGATATTATTTATTCCAAGGAAAATATCACAACAAAGTTGTACCCCTGTGTTTCCCAGTTTCTTCCCCTTATACTTATCTTCTCTTACACATGGCAAGAGAGGTGGGGCGAATTACTGGGGTGCTCTCACAATGGATACTAAATGCGACTTCTGACTACACACGACTTCGCACGACTCGGTAGGGCGACTTGAGCTCTCACATTGGAGCTGACTTGTCGGGATAGTTTATCCATACTTGTACGACTAAGCACGACCAAAAGTAGCATGGAGTCGTATCCAGTGTGAGAGCACCCTTGGACTACAGTGACTCAACTGTGCATATTGCCAACTTCAATACCACTAAAGGTGTTTTATGTTTCTAACTCCAAACCTAAAGAGCCTCCTCCGCCCCCTACTCGCTACGCTCGTCAACCCCCGAAAAGTGGCCACTGCCACGTCGACGCACTCTAGAGTGAAGCATTAAAATTGATCTCATGTTTCTTTTCAATGATGACAAAAACACACATGCTGTACAATATCACGTTGGCTATAGAAAGTACTGCAAAGGACAGTTGAGAAAGTCCTGAGAAGGACTGATTTAGCAATTTTTCTTTACAAGGTGTGTGCATAGTTATGGAATGAGAATGAGAAGGGTGAGGTGAAGATAATTGAGTCTAGAGTAGGAGAGCGGCTGAGGTAATGGGGATATGCCCACTACTATCCCTTTCCTTGTCTTGCTGACATTCTAATATACCTACTCTCAAGTTCCGCCTTACAGGCTTTAACCCTCTTCTCGGACGAATATATCTCCCTCACTCTGTCTACACACAGTTTAGTATGTCACTCTCACTGAACTCTTTTGTTATTCAGCTATA
>KZ652965.1:37611-48891 GCA_001010745.2 Gerris buenoi
ACCATCACAAAATCTACCGATGACAATAACTTGAGGTAAGGATATCACACATTCGTTTTAATCTTATCGGAGGATGGTTCACAAATGATCAATTTTGAATCTTTTTGAGGGGAGAGAGGGGGATGTTGTTTATGTGGTTTGAAGGTACCTTGGCAGTGCATGAAGCGATTGCTGGCGGAAGCATGCTATGACCGCGCGTTTCCTTTGCGTGGATACAACCGATCTGTACTGTTGTTTACTCTGTAGCTGTGGGTGATCAATCTAAAATGTGGCAACAAACAATAAAATAAAAAATACTAAAAACAAAAGAATAAAAAAAAGGCAACAAAAAAACTAAAGAAGAAGTTTAAAAAGTAAAGAAAAATTAATAAGAAGAGACATGCGGAGATAGTTCAATTAAGCTTAGAAGTATGTACGAGGTATGTCCAGAAAATAACCAAACTTTTTTTTTGTTAGTTTTACAGGTTATTGATCCTTGTCCACTCTAAAGTACTCCCCCCCCCCCCTAGTTCCTTGTTTTAAGGTAAAGCTAAATCATTTTAAAAATTAAAAGCAGTAAAACTCAAGTGTAAAAATAAACTAAAAGAATACAATTNCCCCCCCGTTATTTACACACTTTTCCACTTCGCAGAGCAGTCCTTGGCCATTGAGGTCCGTGCTAAATTCGCTTTATCAAGGAATAGGGATGCAGAGATCCTTTGCCAATCTATTGAACTGATTTTTTTGTCTGAATGTAGCCGCACCAAGCTTTTGTTGGCCCATTAAGATCCATTGCATAGATCATTAAATGTTTCGTCATCATAGGCTAGCTTGAGAAGTTGTTGGCCAGACTGCTGTCTGGTTATCAAATGAGGATCGAATTTTGCTGCAACTCGATAGGTACATGACCAATTTATCAGTCAAAATTTCATGGAATGACTCGACTGAGATTCTAACCTTTTCTGGAATTTCTCTGTCAGACAATTGGCAATTTACACACACTACATCTTTGACTTTCTGAACATGGGTGCCATCAGAAGAAATCGAAAGCCTTTCTGGTTAAGGTAATCTTCAATTGACTAACAACTACATTTAAATTGTGAAAACCTCTCGTAATATTGTCTAAAACTCAAAGCATCACCTCCGAAAGCTTTTTTCAACAGGTGAAATGTTGTGCATCATTGCTCCCGAAAATCGCACATTACAAAAATTGGTACTATTAATTCAACACATTGCACTCAAATAACAAAAATTAAATGAGACATCGACAATCTATGAAAATGTGCTCAGATAGTTATATGAAGCTAAGTGCAGCCGGGGCCTGGGTGGTTCGGAGGCTAGAGCGCTTGCCTTGCGTTAAGGCAAGTTAAGCAGCATCGAGCCGAGTCTGAAAGTGACCACAGCTCTGGCTTCGATTCCCGGACCGGGCCTCCCCCGCTTAATGTCCAACCAGCCTTGTTTAAACAAATGGGAAGCTCCTCGAAAGAGTGGCACCACCAGGTTTCGGCCTGGAAACCATGATGATGACAATCCTCATTGTTATACAACTAGGAGTCATGGTTAACGACCATATCTTCACTTCAGTGTGTGATGATTTCGGTCCCTAACACGGGTTTGTTCAATGGGCCCACCCAAGTGGCCTGCGTCTTCGGGTGTAAAAGCCCCCTCCCCCCTAGAATATATAAAAAAAGTGCAGCCAACTATATAACTATAACTATAACTATATTAAGTGTCACTTAATATCTGTTGACGTGTAATTCAAAGTGTTCGGTTATTTTCTGAACAAACCTCATATATCAATGGGGTGGAGCATTTTATGATAATTAGACTTAGTGGTATCACTTTAAAAATAGAAGTGTGATGTTCTTCTCTTAGAGTTCTTTGGACTAAATATCCATTTGACTTAATTGTTATTTAGACAAAGGAATTCCTCATAAAAATAATGTAGAGTGGGTGAGGGTAACCAATTAAATTTTTGCCGCATGGCACCTAATTCACTTGGATACCCACATATAGGTCGAGTAAGTACATAAGTACCTGTAAGGAAAAATTAACACTATTTCTATGAAACTATTGTATCAACCTTAAATAATTCTTAAATAGTTCTATTAATAGTTAAAAATGCTCCGCACCATATAATGTATTTTATTTTTGAACTTAAATGAAGTAGAAAAGAGAAAAACTTGAATAAATAGAAGAAGGGCTTTACCAAGCTAACAACTAAGCCTTATGGTGCATCCAATCTCTATCTAGTTAGATCAGGACAAACAAACATAGGGTCTCTAACAGTTATTAAATTCTATTCTAATTCTTCTATTATATCTTCATAATATCTATATGAAAGTGTAAAAAAAAATATAAATGCATCTAATCTCAAATTCATTTCTGGAAAAAAAGGATTTGATTTTATCAGCCATCTAAAATTTTCTGGTGTATTATGGTACAGATAGTTTTAAACATGATCGTGATGCAGAATGACTTTTCCTAAAAAACCCAAACATAAATAAATGTTCCGTACTCTATTATGTGACACACTGTATATACATATTTAAAGAATATTAAAACTGGTTGATGATAAATTTTAGAAATTTTCACTCATTTAGAAGGAAATTATTTATAAAGCCGTATTTTATTTTGTAAGATGTATGAATAAATTTTAAATAACTAATTTGTACAAATAAATTTTAAAAAGAAATAAGATGAAACTATGGAAAAAAATAATCAATAAAATAAGTAGTTTCTTAAAATGATTAATGTTTAGAAGAAAAAAAAAGAGTGATAAGAATAAAAATGTTAAGTGGAAATTAGAATAAGAAAAATAAATAAGGAGAATAGAGAGAGAAATGTTTAAGTAAGTTCTAAAGAAGATTTTAAAGTTTAAGTATTAAAATGTAGATTAAGTTGAAAGTACCATGTGAAGTCCGAAGAGAACTTTAGCCATGGCTACGATCCTGGCAACCAAATCATCGATCTGAGTAAGGGACTTGTCTGAAGGATCTCTCTTGTTTCCGAGCTTGGAGTAGAGGTAGTGTTGCCACGACATCTCATCGGCAGGATCGATCTTGTCTGGAAGTGTCAGCTCCATCTTGGCAAAATCTAGGATCTCGTACTCCTGCAGTTTCTATAACAAATATCAATAAAACGGTTAAAGTAAGTTATTTCAAACAAGATACCGTCAAACTAAAGGCCTCGATACAAGTGATAAGTTAGGTGTTAAGTGCATGGTATTTTTGGAACGAAGTTCCTTATGGCACGTTCTGGATCCTGGAAGTGAATCTGAAAAAAACAACCAAAATCACCATCACAAAATCTACCGATGACAATAACTTGAGTAAAAGATCACCGAGTTAGTTGAAATTTAGTAAACTTGTTCATTTTACCAATGCCAAGGCTGAGTTCGTTGGACAAGCATTAACGAACAACGCTCGCGTAAACGAAAGCTTCAAAAATTTTAGGATGGGAAAAAATTTTATTGGAAGCCTGTTCCTTGAATTTTTTTGTATCTGGGGATAAAGATGGTTTGAGGTGCCAACAACTTCATCATTTACTTCATTAAAAGAAGTATGGTATAGTTACCTTGAGGAACCGGTCCTTGCAGTGTTGCACCAGTTCTTGCTCCCTACCAGCAAACAGGTTCAAACCTACAGGTAGAAGCCTCTTCAAACAGGCAACCATCAGGCTGGCCTGCAGTTCCTTGTCCTTGTCTCGCTTCTTCTCCCTGTTCTTCTTCTTCTTCTAAGACATACCAATCATTAGTTAAATTAAAATAATCAACAATAATTTAAAATTGACCTCAAATCTTTTGGTTCTACTTGACAGGCTTATAAGCCTTGTAGGGGAGTTGTTTATAGACCTTGTTTCTATCACTCATGGAGCTAACTCTCCTTTGTTTAGATATAGTATATTTAGCTATTAGAATTATTAAACGATGGCTCAGTCATGTTGAGACGATACCACATGACAAAGTAGCCAAGAAAGTTTTCAACAGCCACCCCGGAGAAAGATGAAGGTAATTGTAACCCTAGATCACTACTGTGCATCAAAGAGACGTATTGAATTGATAAAAATGGCTGCCAGTCCACCCCCCCCCCCCTACTACGTTTAATAGTTCCCGACATTCCCGTATGCCTACCTTGTTTAGTATTTATTGTATAAAAATTATTTTTCTAATGCTTAGTTGTAACAAATATGACTGATGAATATATGATAGATGTTACCTGAAAGTAAAATTGTTTTACTCTTCTTATTAACATTCAAATATGCACCTACCTTTTATTAAAAATGTTCATGAATTGCTTATTTATTTATTTTTAACCAAACTAAAACTGACTTACTATGTTTAGAGACTAAAAAATAGTATAATTTAAAATAGATCCAATGATAGACACAGTGACGTATGAGTAGCAACAACATACTAATACTTAATGGTAGTACCTAGGGTTAAGTTGAAATAATAATTAAGAGTACCTTGGCTCTGCCACCACCCTGTTGGACATTGTCTCCTACGACAGCTGACCTCCTGCTGGCAGTAGGCATGATAAGAGCCATGTTGTCTATCTCGTTGGCCGAAATGAAGTTCTGTTCTTCCTTGAGGAAGTACTGGGACTTGGACCAGACATTGAAGATATCCGCCACGTGGTTGTAGAGGTCCTCAGCTTCCATTACATTATCTCTGAGCCAGTGGTTCCTCTGCAGGTCGACATACTTGATAAGGAGAGGGTAAAACGAGTAGATATCACGTACAATCAAGTGCCACTCCTCTTGGATCTGAGATTCTACCTGTAAATCATATAAAACTTATAATGTGAATTTTCTACTAGAGAAACTTTCAGTCTAGATGGAATTCAATACAGCAGCACTCAATATTTCTTCCTAAAGATTCAATAGTTATTAAATCTAATTAATCATCAGGCCTTTTCAATTTCACCCCTTTAAGGGTCTGTCAACCTTAAGACGTGAACCCAACTACAGAGTTGTAACACAAACATCTATAGAGATGCTGAAGGACTTACTACGTTTCCATGTGTTTGAATACCAATTGAATCCTGATTTGGGATTCAACAAGCTAGGTGCTTCCAAGAGTAGTATTGAGTCTGTATTCAATGCAAAATAAAAAAAAAAAAACTTTTTTCTTGGTTACTTTTGGTAAACGTTATAAATAATATCGTAACCTTCCCTTTTATAACCATGGTTTTTATTATAAATTTTTACAGATTTTAGTACAATTTCTACAGAAAAACGCTAGATGCGCCCAAACCCATGCTCGGCACATGTCAGGATCGGTTCAGGTGTTTCCATGCAACTCCATCCAGATACAATCCCAGAATTTAGTGTATCGTATCGGGATAGGTATCCTATTTTATCCGTATTGAATCTAGGTTTCCATGGAAACCGTAATCAATTTGTATTTAAATAATGGTATTTACATCATGGAAACATAGTAAATATCAATGCAGCATTGCAGACAGAGATATAGAGACTCCCAAATTTATCACTAAACATTTGAGGTACTGTCCCCTCTTAATGCAGGAGTAGCCCAGTACAAATAGACAAAAAAGGGGGGAAAAATTAAATACTAAACTTTCTTTGCACCATCATTTAGAAGGTGTTTAGAGAAGCATTTTCCATATTATCATATCGAGTGCCACCGCTTGCTTCCCCCACCACCCCCTATTGAAGACCCAAATTTGGGCTATTCACTGTAACGCTAATATCTCCTGAACAATAAGTGATAACGGTGTGAGGTTTGTATTAAAATCTTTTGTACACTGTCCTCTTTAATTTGATACCCATATCAACATGCTTTTTGCCGTCAAAGTGTACCAAAAATAATAAAATATGGTAAAAAATCGATATTTCTTTTTTCTATTCTGAACAATTTTGACAATAACTTTTTTCCACGGGGTCGGCACTAAAAGTATGGTGAAATAAAACGTATAGATTATTTTATTAGCTTTAATTTGATGTATAATATGTCATAGCAACTCTAATGCAGGAGGAGTAAAAAAGCGGTAATAGCGGATGCATGTAGTAAGTGAAACTGCTAATGGTGTCAACTGTGAACTCTATTTAGCCCAGGAAAAAAAGGAATAATAGGGAAAATCATGTATAAAGTATTGAGACTTTGTGAAAACACTCTTAAGGGTGTAGTAGTAAGAAAAACAGTAAAGTCCCCCCCTCTCTCCTCCTTAAAGTTTAAAATTTACTTTTTTTTAACTTTTCTTGCCAAACAGTTTATTTTTTAAAGTGAAATGTTCTTATCAAAAATATTTCTCCCATAATGCTGTCACAACACCGAAATTTGAAAAATAACAGAAGAAAAGAAGAGTGATGTCGAAACGTCTCACAAAAATAAAAATTTGAAAAAAGAAAAGTGAAAAAATGTGAAATTATTCATTTTAAAAAAACACCTTAGATATTCATCTATAAAAAATACCATATATTCAAATTATAAAAAGGTGTATACGTTTAAAACGTTAATTAAAACTAGTAAAAACTTACATTTAGGGTGGCTCGAAAAATTATTATTTGGAAATCTATAAATATGTAGTGATAAAAACTTGCTACTATGCTAGAAACAAAAGATCCCAAAAGTTAGGCTCATTTGAACAACTGCTAGGTCACGCCCCGTCGCTTTGAAGTTTGATTTTTTTATGAAATTCTAATAAAATAGGCATGTTGTGGCATTTTGTATTATTTTTTGGCGTTAAAATATATTATGAGTGTGGTTTCACTGTTAAATTTATTTTATAGACATTTAGTGCTGGTGGAATGTACATAGTTTAAAAAATCAAGTTGTTTAGTTTAGCCAGTAAAAGATGACATATATAATTTTTTCGAAAAAAATTAGCAATAAAAAAAAATCATATATATCATATTGTTCCGTTGTTTTCTACGTTATCACATATTGTTCCGTAGATATTGGAGTTACAGTGAATAGCCCAAATTTGGTCTTTAATAGGGGGTGGTGGGGGAAGCAAGCGGTGGCACTCGATATGATAATATGGAAAATGCTTCTCCAAACACCTTCTAAACGATGGTGCAAAGAAAGTTTAGTATTTAATTTTTCCCCCCTTTAGGCTCTTTTTTGGTCTAATTGTACTGGGCTAGAGCTTTCTTTTCTTTTTATCTGTTCAATGTCACCCTTTCCCTAAAGCCCCAGGTGTACTAGGATTGCACATAGAATGGTTTTTAACATTCCAACCAACTCTTAACTCCATCCAGACATTTATGATTTAAATTAATATAGATTTATCTTGTTTTAATCAACAAATAGTTGTTTCTATCTTTTAAGTGGTCCTGTGTCTGGGGGTTAACAACTACATCTCTAGATTTTCCAACTATATTCATGGAATTAAGCCATTCATTGTCTACTAAGATTTTGTTGAGTAGCTTGAAGAAGTGCGACATTAATTATGCAATGGAGTGTACCTGAGATGTATCTTCAGTGGTAGACTTGAGGAAACCTCTAAGAGATTCCTCCTTGTGGAACATATTCTCAATTCTCTTCTTCGCAGCCTGAGCCAGAGGAAGGAACGGATCTTTCAGCAGTTCCTCAGAAGAATTGATGATGATCTGCTGAGAATAGGCTGCAACAAAAAACACATTATGGTAACGCTGCAATTTTTCATGATTATTTTATTTCAATTGAATAGAAAAATTGATTGTCTCACCGGCAATCCTTGTCATCCAAAGGGCATTTTCATTGCCGATGTTCTTCTTGATGAGTTTCAGCACATTCTTCAACAGCTGATTCATGTGGTCACTCGTCACCATGGTAACATAATTACTGTAACATTAATTAGTAAATAAATTACTGTTTTTTTTTTTATGTAATTAGATTTTCAGTGTTGTCACTATTGAAAACAACACAAAATAACAATGTAACAATGTAAAATTAAAAAGGTGATTTCCCCGTTCCATTCTAAGGCTGCCACTAATGTAATGTTCAGTAAACTTCTAAAACAGATTTTTATTGATAGCACTATGGGTACCACCATTTTTACTGATCCGAGCACTCTAGAGGCCTAGTTTTTTTTTCTTTTTAGTTTCAAAAAGTTTATTTCTAATAGTATACATCGTTTGGTTGTACAAAATTGTATAAAGATGACAGATTTTATATTTGTAATCACTGTTTTTTTAGCTAGTCAATGGAAAAAAATGCTACGGAGAACAGTGAATCCTGTATATTTCAAATAACAAAAACAAACTCTTCATCCTCTTGCTTTTTCACTGCCTTGAACACTTTATATGATTGAATCAGGCTGTATACATACCCTGTGGTAAGTGAAAGGTTGTCAGGACCCTGATTCCACCAGTAGGGCAAGTATGAGCAGAGCATGGGAAGAATGACATCGATGACATGTGGTGCATCGCTGTATGATTTATCAGACTCGGCAAACTGGTCTACTTCAGCCAAAACTGCTTCGAGTGTAGGCAGGGTGCTCTCCATCCTTGATAGCACATCTGCGGAAAAAATGATATAATAATACAGATTCTACACCGATGTTTAATAATGGGTTAAAGTATTGTGTCAAATTTGAAAACTAACTAGTAACAATTATATATTAAATGAGAGAATTGAATTATTTAAGTGTAGAAGCATAGGAGGAGCATCATCATAGCCTACATATGTGAGATGAGGTGACCACAGTGATGCTAAGACGTAGTTAACTTAATAGTGGCCCATCCACTGTCATTCTTTCCGTAAGGAAAGCCGATTCCGTCAAGAAAGAGTGTTAGTGTATGGGGTTTAAGAGGAAAGAACGGCAGGATTATAATCTTGCAAGATAATCCCGTCATGCCATCCTCTCCATTCTTGTCAACGGTAAGTTTCATGTGGATGGGATAGAGATATTCCTTTCATTTTGTTGATGATGGCATCAAACGAAGGGATTGTAGTCACACGACAAGCCTGCAGGATGGAATGAGCGGATTGTCTCACAGGAAAGTGGTTGTGTGGATGGTAATGAACCCATGATTATCAATCATGCCCTGCTTTCCTTCGCGGTTAAGAAAAAGGAAAGTCTGTCGGGAAAGAATGACAGTGGATGGGGCGCTTATTACTTAAACATTCATCCATTTTTTCACAAATTTACCAATCAATTATCATTTTATCGCTGAAATGAGAGATAGGAGGAAGAAGAAATAAGATCCTGAGTAAAGATTAAAAATGTGCAAATGACTTTACCCTGTGCTTCGAGTGAATGATCAGCTATCCTGTTGACTAAACTCCACTGGTTATGCTTGTTAAGATGTGGTTCTAGGTACGCTACGGGGAACGTAGAGGCAAACGCACCCAGGCAGCTACCCATAGCTGGCCTGTGTCTCTCTATCTCTGTCTTCAAATACTTTCTACAATCACAAAAAAACCAAATAATAAAATAACCAAAAGAAACTACAAAGTATGGTGGATTCCAACGAGTAGATGTCTTGAACCAACTCACCTATACAGTAGAATCTCGCTTACACGACCCTCAATAACACGACAACCTCAATTACAAGTGCAATTTTCAAATCTCCTTGAGATTGCCATTACACATAATGTCCCCTCAACAAAAAGAGCACCTCGATAACAAGACTGTTTCCCTAATCCCCTTGAGACACTTCTTATCAAGGTTCTACTGTATCAGTGGTATGGGAATGCATAATTTTAATTTTATCTTCATCAAAGGAATATTAAAGAGATATGAGCTGACCTGTCATGGGTTAGAGTTGGATCGATTCCTAGGGTGTAAAGACTTCCCAACATCCTGTAAGATGCAACTTGGATTTCATCCACTAGAAAACAAATAGAAAAATAACATTAGAAGCGAATTTATAAATCTGCGACCATTGGTGTAGCACATTTCTCACCTCTCTAGTATTTAGACCAGATCTATTGGTCATTTGATCTTGATTTAGAAGATTGAGAATAAAATAAGCTTTTAAGAGGAATTTTTCTAAATTTCTACACATTTTTACTGGTGGCAAATTTTCGTCCATACCTGGGCATCTTCAGGCCTTTAACAATGTATCATGGTAGAGTATTGAGTCTTCAGAGAGTTTTGGATTCAAAGGTTTGGGAGTGAGTAACTTACACTGCAAATTTCTCTAGTTACTGACAACTCTGGTGGTATTTGACTCTTTCTCTAAAATTCTCTTACAAGCTTTACATTTTTGCAAACTTAGCGAATAAAACAAACAACACAAAGCATCTACTTACAAAGCAAATCCTGTCCATATTCAAAAGCAGCTAAGTGATCGAACATAGCAGTCAGAATGGGCAGAGTGACATCGTAGATATAGTGGAGAGATGTGGAGGTCTTTAGATGAGTTCCTCTCAGGTATGGATACCTTCCCTAGAAATACAATATTTTAATATTAATATGATACAAACTTTCTCAAGAATAATCTATGGACTAACATCCCCACAAGGGGCCAGGGTACACAGGACTCTATACTAGTATAGGAGTGATGGGTGATACTGGGTCAGTACATCAAATACCATCAGCTATTCAGTGCACAATATCGAAAGACTCTACACCTGTCAAGTAGTTAACCACCTTTTATAATACATCAAACAGAGTTTAGTTCTCTTCGGAATAAAAACCCAGACCACTTGTGTAAAAAATTAAAAATAGACCACAAACTTTACGCATAGAAACAATTAGCAACAATATTGTGGAAACTTCTATAATTTCTTATAACTCACCTCTTGTAAGTTCTGAATAGTTTGTCCAAGATCGTCAGCCGTATTGTTGAAGTATGTCAACATGGAAGTTCGGATGAATTCAGGACAGTTCTTAACTAACGACCTATCAACAGAAATTAAACAGTGTAAAACAATGACCAATAGCTCAAACAAGTTAGATAGTACGATTTATTAAAGGAAAAAAGTTAGATTTATAAACTTAACAAATACACTAAATATTTAATAATGATTAAGCTCAATACTCAATAGAATAAACTAAAATTACTTATATTTAAAATAGACTGTCTATCAGTGTGGCACATAGCTTCCTTGCATCTTATCACACACTTTATTAATTTTAAGCTTTTGTAAGCCATTATTGTCAACTTTATTTAATTCCCCCCCCCCCTTTTTTTAGGGTTTCGTTGGTAAAACCAAAAAAAAGAAACCCTTATAGTTTCGTTCCTGTGTCTGTCTGTCACTCTGTACGGTTCCAATAACTTTTGAACCAAAAGAGATAAAAGCGTGAAACTTACCAGTATTAAAGATCGTTTTGACGCGCACACAGGAAAAATATAGAGAACTCAAAATAATCAGCTGTTCAAATTCAAAATGGCGGATAATTCACA
>KZ652965.1:65823-78441 GCA_001010745.2 Gerris buenoi
CTCTAACCCCCCCCCCCCTAATCGCCGCCATTGGTCACAAGAAACTGACTGAAGCAACTGGCATGGAATAATACAGGTATCCTCTTCAAGCAAGATCTTGAACTTCTGTTGGAACTTAAAAGCAACTTCTGCCTCTTAAAAATGTAAATAATGGAAAAAAAAGTGTTCCCTCTTGTTCAGTCCATTCTCAAGGGCAATGGACATTGGTATATTAGTGTTAGTAGCTTGTACACTGATACAAGCTACTAAAACTATTAATAAACAACTACAAACCTAGTGTAATCCCAGAAGACAGTACTACACAAGTTGTTAGGACAAGCAAGTTAATAGCCACCCAGGCAATTCCCCAAGTGCCAACACAAACTCATCTACTGTTTTGACAGTAGACTAGCCAGGCTGCAACTAGTACTAGTTACTATACTAATATGAACCAAGCTTATAGTCCAGGAGATAGCAAGCAAAAAAAGTACCTGACTAACATCAAGCTAGAATTTTGTGCTTCAATAATTCCAGACACTTTAAGGAATTAATCAATATAATAAAATGGTTTTACGCATATCTAAATTAAATATATTTCACCCTCTCTCAGGGCATATTCATTGTAAACGGCGAGAATACAATTAACTCTTCACGTCTTGAACATTATTGACGATAGAAAATATTAGGAATATATATTTTCCTTAGTGAAAGGATAAATAATATCAGGTGCCAGTATTAAAATAAAACTAATATAGATAAATGACTTTTTTTTTTTAACATAAACCCGCAACGAAATTCTATAGGTTAGAGATTCAAATATTACTCCAAATCAAAGTGGTTACATAGCAAGGGGCAAACTAACATCTACTTGATTTTGGGTCTACTAACAAATTTTGTACCCTGAAAATCACATTGTCCACCATAATTGGAGGGACATGGCCGCTCTCCACCATATTGTTTCTTCAAATGCCAATTACTTAGCAATGTCCCACAGACGAACTTAGCAAACCACATTATTCTTAAATTCTTTCACTAGAAGATTAATTTGTACACAATATTCTAGCATGATGTTAGTCAGACACTTCTTTGCACACTATCTCCGGGACCATTAGTGTTCCTTATATATAAACCATTTTATAGTTAATTTTTAAATAGCATATATACTATAGTGTTACATAAAATAAATGATAATTTATAGTGAAAATACTCACATTTTCATTGAGCATCTGGTAAGGTTTAAGACGTGGATGAGTTTTAGATACGTCTGACCAGGAATCTCCGTAAACCCAGTTATTTGCCATCTTCTTACTGGCCCAAGCATCGTGGTAATGTTCTGTGAACTTCTGCACTATTGTGTTCAGATCATTGTTTAGTACCACTCTGTAAAAATAATAAGTTTTAGCAACTTGCTTAATATGATAATTTAGCATAATTTCATCTCTCTCTCCATGGAGGAGTAAATTATTTATTAATATCAGAATGTGGTGCATGAATTATTCTATACACCAGAAAGTACTCTCAAATCCTAGATGTTTGCAGATGATTTTGTTAAAAAAATTGAGTGAAGGACTTACGCAGCGGTGTTAATTGGCTGAGGATTGTAAGGACCGTCAGATGGTCCGGTGTTCTTAGCTCCGTAGAGTTCATCGTCAAAGTTCTTAGACAGAGAGTAATCTGGTGGAAGTGCACAGCCGATAGCGATAAGACAGGGTAGAGCCTTGCCAAACAACTCCGGATCATAGTCCTAAAAATAAACAATCAATACCAAGTGTCAGTAAAAATTGGTAGAAACTCTATAGCAATAGCAAGGGGTCTTATGGAGTGGTAGTTGCACAATACCCTGCAAGGGAAGATTGGGTTGAACTAGCCTATATGGGGCATCATGTATAGAAATGATGTATGTATGAAATGCACCAATTATGGATTCTTTTTCATTTCATAAGTTTTCTCTTAATACAATATCCATCTTCAGTTCTCTATTTTGAGACACAGCTGTATACAGGTAGATTTTGGGAATCTTGGGCGTATGTATCTGTTGTAGATTACCTGGGCTTCGATGTAGTGTATCTGGTTTTTCAAGAGAGTATGAAATGAAAAAGAACACATAAATAATGCAATTTATATCAATATACAGGAAACACTTTAATTATGTATGCATTATATTTGTTAGTTTTTTTCATTTCTATACATGATGCCCCATATAGGCTAATTCAACCAAAGATTGTCTCAATAGCTGAGGAAAGCTATGTTAATATTTCCACCTTCAGATATGATACATTCTCACTTAAAATGAAAGTATTGGACTAAATATAATTTTAAATTAAACATGTTTAATACATTTGTTTGGATATTTCAAGCATCTCTTATTATTTCTAGCCTGGTATGTCTGACCATCCACACTTCTGGTAACTTAAAAAAACCACTCACTAGAAAGCTAAAAATGTTTCATCTAAAAAAGCGGTGTTTCCACAACAACAAAAAGGCTAGAAACACATCCCAAGATAGTAATTTTAACTGATAAAAAATAAAATTCCAAGATGATATAAAAGCACTTACCATTTTAGAGAGTGAGTCGAATATGTTACTGAAGAGCATCATGGTGAGTCTCTTCTCTTCATCGCTGGAAGCACCATAAGGACCCTGTCCTTGCCCTGTTGAACCGTAGTACCTAGCGCACCTGTCATAGTGTAGTGTCAACAGCTAAATAAACAACAAACAGTTCATACATTTATAACAATCTAATTTATATTGAAAACGTATGTTTTTAAGATCAAGTAATAGATATTGACTAAGTAGAATAAAGCCTACCCTCAAAGCAACGGTAGTATATTCAGATAGGTTCGACACGTCTACTGTTAGCTTTCTTAAAAGTTTCAGAAGCATGCTCGGCTGCAATTGACTGAAAAAATATATATAAATAAATAATAATAATAATAATGGAACAATATTAACAATACTGTTTATTGAATTGACCCAGCAAAAGAGAGCATTTTTATCTAAAGTTCCCTTCCTTGTTAAGACTAGTCCACACCAACATTGTGTATAACATGTTCAAAACGTGACCTAAACAATGTTCAATACAAACAAATGTTGCATGTAATTGTTTCCCTCACAGGATTCAACAGACAACATCAGTCAACACTGTAGTCAAGCAAAGCTGTCTGTTACCCCAATCCTGTTCCTGAGGGTACTCAATCTGGTGATGTGGAAACCTATGAATCAGTGCAGAGGCATACAGACAGACTAGAGGATTTAAATTTTGCTGATATCCATTGTCTCTTGGTAAACAGCTTCAGGGATATGGAAGCTTTATAGAACGATTTAAAGATTGAAACAGGGCGCCAGTTTAAACATTAATGCCAAAAAGAAAGAAATCCTGTTCAGTAGTAGAAAAGACTCAATGTTCTTCCTGGGAAAACAAGTGATTGAACAAGTCAGCCAGTTCCGCTACCTATGAAGCATCATCACTACAGACGGAGGTGGTGAAGGGGATATCCTGAACAGCATAAAATAAAGCCAGTGGTATAGTTGCAATGCTGCAATCTACGTGGAAATCACAGGAGCTATGTGTACCAAGCTATCTTTAACTCAAAACATTAAATATATCCTGCTTTAAAACTGTGATACCTGGAAAACGACTTCTACAACTCACAAAGAGCATAACCAGACTTTTGTAAACAAGAATCTGAAAAATATTCTACAAATATTGTGGTAAAAGATTATTTCAAATAAAGAGTTGTGGAGGAGAACAAAGGAAATAGGAAAGTGTAGGTGGATTGGACACAGGCAATGTCGAGAAGACATTATCTTACCAAGACAAACTCTAGAGTGGAATCCACATGGCTCAAGACACAGTGCAGAATAGAAACAGAAGCCATTGGAAAAACCTTGTCCGAGATAAGATCATTAGTCAAGAATTGGTAACAAATATTTCTAACATTTGTTTTTGGTGTGGACTAAGCTTTGCAATTACAATTTTTATAATAGAGTTTCATGCGTATTATCTATAAAAAGCATTCCTTACAAAGATTTTTCTTTAAATTTTACATCACTTTAACATTAAAACTGAAAACTAATATTATCAAAATAGTTTACCTGGTAAGGGCGACTAAGAAGTCCGAAACGGCCTCTCTCTGCCCCTTGGTAAGCATCCTGTTCTTAGACAACCTGTAGGAAGTGTGAAGAGTGGCGTCTAGTAAACTGGCGTAGTTATCTGCCTCGGCGTAGAAATGCGAGTGTTTGATTAACAAGGGCAGGATCGAGTTACCTATGTACCTGTTCATAGCTAGCGCCATCTCAGACTCACTACCGTCATTCTGAAATATAATTAATTAATTAATAATAGGTGCTATGATTTATGTTCTCATATAGTCTTAAGGTGGACACTTTTCTCCGGCAATAAATGTCAAGTGCCAGACAGAAATCGCTTTGATGTTTACATCTGAGAGAAATTGTTTGAGATTTATGTCGGAGATATATGTCTGACACTTCTCGCAATGCATAAATTTGCAATAAATGTACGAAGAGGAGTTTGAATTTTCAAATAATCGGTGTTTACATCTGTTGAGTTGGTATAGAAGTGTCGACACTTATAGCTGAGAGTAGAAACATAAATCTCAGACTCCTGAGATTTCTGTCTGACATAAATATCATGCAATAAATGTCAGGTGTAAACGCACCTTTAAGATTTATATTAATTTTTTTTATCGTAAATATTGGTTATCAAAGGGTCCTCTAAATATAACTATAATTAGTTTCATATTGTAGAAAAAGTATCAAATTCTTTTTTACACTTCTTAGGGCTAACAAGGGAAAAGCAATAATCGTTTTAGAAGAATAATTACCCTATCAAGCATGGTTGCAGCCCTGAGGTCAGGCAGGAAAGCCTCTTCTAGTAGCCTGTAGAAGAGATCCTGCTGTTCTATGCCGTAGACTCTCTCCAGAAACAGAACTATAGACTGCTTATGTGATGGGATCAGACCTGAAGGTATGTCTGACTTAAGCTTTTCCTCTCCGGCTGCAGGGATGGTCAGAGTGAATTTCAGTGCCAGCACTCCGTGAAGATCTTCCAACGGTACTAGAGATCTCAGAATAGCTCTAGCTCGTAGAGACTCATTCTTACCCTGAAAACCACAAAGGATTTATGAAAATCAAAGAAAATTAGTTTCCATAGTTTCATTAATAGGAGCCCTCGAGCTCTAATATGCACTTGTCACACAGGAGATACTAGGTTCGATTCCTGACTCAAGGAGCCTTACACTTTATGTTTACCCAGGATTGCTATATAAATGGGTAGTTACTTAAGTAAAGTAGTGCCTATTCTCTTACTAATGCCAATTATAAGGGTTATACAACTGATGAAGTGACTTCGATAACCAATGTTATCCTAAGCCCTTTGGTAGACCTAGGCACTCCATAGGCAGTTTTACCACCGAAGTATTATGAATTCCAAGTCTGGACAAGATTGATTCTTCAAACCTTGACATTAGTGAGAGAATAGGTAAACATGAGTAACTACCTGAGCTATGACAGAAGCATCAGGAGCACAACGTCCCAGCAGATCTACTAGTGTACAGTAGAAAGCCAAGATTGCAGCACCGGTGTCTATATAGTCCTCATCTTCTTCTGATTCAGGCAGGGGATGTTCAAACGGAGCTGAAGTCATCGTGCCTTCGGCTTCATCCATCATCTTACGTCTATCGGCTATCCTCTCAGACATCTTAAATCAAATCCAAAAGTTATAATGTATACATATTATAAAATGAATATTATAGTGCTATGGATACACATGATGTAGTAACGGGATGTTGAATGGGATTTATTAAACGGTTTAAGTACTTTGTTTGCATCAATGATGGCAGTAAGGAGACCCTCTCCTTCACCTCTCAGAGCTGGACCAAGGCACTCAGGACGTCTGATCAGCAACCTGATCACCAGGTTAGCATTCTCCTCAACACTCTCACCTAGAAACACCAATACATATACATTAGTAAGTAAAACATAAAAATAAATTATCGGCCAACAGGTAAGGGGTAGAGGGAAGGAAAAGAGTCAGAGATAGCGCGTAAATTAAATTAAAGTGTTTGATCTTACTTTTGAAAGTTTACAAAATGAAACACTAGATTTTAGATTCTTTAAAAATTGATTTTATTAACACACTAATAAGAATTATAAAGAATAACACACTTCAATAGTAAGGTACCTCTGGAAGTGTTTAAAAAAGAATTTTATACAAGTGTAGCTCAACATGAAGGTCAGCATCAGTTCAAAGTAACAGATATAAATCAAAGTGTGAAGGCATTGAAATTGTGACTTTGACCTTGATTCTTTGAGCAGAAGTGACAAGTGCCTAGTCCTTCGTGGCCACTTTGAACCTCTCAATAATAACACCTAAGTACCAGATAAACTTCAGACAAGTTATTACATACCATTGACCCAGACGCAGAATCGGAGGAAGTCGAGATACCTCTCTCCTTCAACTGGATCCCAGCCAAGATCAGGGTAGCCCTTCTCCACTAACTCAGAGTTGGATTGCAGTCCGCAACGAGATAGGTAAATAGCTATCTTTTCTAGATAATGCTCCCTGTAATCAATAAAGGGTATTCAAATTTATAGCAAATTTTATTTCTTTCCTTGAAATAAAGACTAGCAAAGATACAAGTTTGAATCGGAAAGATCTCATAGAACTAAATGAGTAAGTTGTGTTAATTTTATATTACTCAGAATTTACTAAACCCATTGAATGCGAAATCCAATTCATGAACCAACCTTAGTGACTGAATAAAATCTGCACAATTATAAAAGTTAATTTTAAAAAAAGTAAAAAAAAAATAAATGTTTGGATCCATTGAGGATACAAACGTCAGCGGGCCTGACAGAGCCTTGCAAGATGGTTCTACTCGATGCACGGAGACTAGAGCTACTGAGGGCTGAAAGGGAGGGCTTGGATCCACTGTGGATTCATCCGTCACCAGCCTTAGCCCCGCATGAATCCACAGTGGATTCATCCACACTGAATGGGTTAAAACTTATTAACAGTAAAAGTTGAGCAGTATAGGCAAATATTTGAATAAGTAAAAGCATGATAAAATATGGGTAAAAGAGCATTCAAATATTTAAAAAAAAAAAGGAATTTTTAACTCAAAGCATATTTGTTGATGTTTAGCTCTATTATATCAAATTGAAGAAAGACTAAACTGAACAATTGTTTATACGTCAGTTCATGTTAACATACACATTAACTGACATCAAAATGCTCAGCATACTTTAAAATTGATTCTGTAATAAAAAGCACAGTATCAGATTTTACATCATAAAAAAAAAGAAATAGTAATAGTTAGTTCCTTCAGTGTAGGTTCCCACAGCCATTGACTAACAAATCTAGATCTATAGAGAAGAACCGTGTCACAGTTCTTATGATGATAATATGTCAAATATATTTATGATTCTATTCATAGAACATAAGAGAAAAGAGCTAGGTGTATTACCTGAGAGCAAGAGCAAGTTCAGTGTTCTCCATAAGAGACGAGTAGGCCACGTCTAACGGAGTACTTCCCCTGAGTGAAGGCCTGGAAAGAAGGATGTTGCTGTTCTCCAGAACAAAGTTCAGATGATCGAACATAGCCTTCTGGTTCTGACGTGAAGTTCTGCAGAAGTAACACAGGAAACGACAGCAGGCCACCACCATCTCGTGACTTGTATCCTGTAACAAAATAGTAAGTTATAAAATGTATGGCGTTCAAGTATTTTTTAACTTTCAAATTAGGGAAAATCTAGGTATACAGACATTAAGGGTCAAAGGAAGCAAATTGCTAGAGTCTGTACTTATCTAGCAGGAGCCCATACTCTATTGAAGCTTTTTGTCCTTGCTTATATAGTTATAATTTCGATAATTTCTATTCTACCTCAACATTGCTTTCTTACACTCTCTACATCATGGTAATGCCATATTTTATTAACAACTCTTTTGAGATTGACATTTACTATGGGTTTGGAACATCAACTTCCATAAAACAAAAGCCAAATCTGGTAGATCCAGTCAAATTAGACTCGCTGAGTGTGAATGGCCATGGCCATAGAGGAGACATCCTAATATATTCTCAAGAAGAGAAGAAATCACAAATTTCATCGCTACATTATATTTCATCATTTATTTCTAAATCCAACAAGATTGGTGATATATCCTTATTTTCTTAATGGTTAAAAGTTTAAGATTACATGCTAAAGCATATATAATATATTGTTTTGAACGGACCATTATCAATAATCTCTATGATAAGCTCTGTTGTCCTCCTCCCCCCAGATAAGATATTGAGTTTACCTTCTCCTTGGCAGGTGGCTCTCCGTCCTGTCCTGTCTGAGGTGCGTCAGATTGTGCCTGAGATCTCCTACCCAAGGTGTTAATCATGACAGCCATCACGTTCTCGTGAACTCTTAAACACCTGATCAAGTCAGGATGCTGGAAGAATGTGTGGTTGTTCACCAGTTTCCTATAAAACACATTGTTACATTTATTTTAATATAAACATAAATAAAAGGAAGAAAAAAAATAAAATAAAATAATAAAAAATTGGGTGCTAAAACGCTGAAAATGAGCCGCCCTCATTACAAAAGTGGTTAAGAGGCATATGAGAGATCACTGGTAGCTCATTGCTATAATTCTTGCATTGGAAGCAGAGATCAGTGTTCGACTCCCTAAGAGACCTCCCTCGGCGTTCACCCAGTATTGTAATATAAATAGCTTCTAAGTGTAAGTGAAGCGCCATCCATCGATTTAGATGAGGTTTATCAAATGATGGAGCAACACGCCTACCCCAGCAGTATACGCCTTCAAAGAGTTGGGGGGATTTCAATTATATTTAAAGAACTATTTGGTCCGCCTTGGCCTTCTAGAGGCAGCACTTGCATCAAGGATCATTTTAAATATAAGATTATTTCAAATATAAATAAACATCAAAAGATCTATTTACCATAGTCGTTCTCTCATTAGTCCCTCCTCCTCAAGAGACATCTGTACTGGAAGAAGTGATCTGATCTGGGAGAGTCCAACCCACATCTGGGCAACATCCTCCTTCGTCTTGATATTAATGACATACGTGTTGTTCAAACACCTAACCAGATCACCGATGGTATCGTACTGCCTCACCAACAAGCTGAACATAAATACCAACATTAAAATAAGATAATATAGTCTGGAACACAAACTACAATGATTTTTAAAGTTTTAAAACAATTTTAAACAAAACAGTGTTATGAATTATTAAAAAATACTCCTTTAAAGAAGAAATATCGCCTGAATATAATGATAATAGAGATTTGTGTACCTGAACATTTCTCTGACCAGAGTTGGAGTTTCAATTTGAGTTTCCTCAGCCCAACTGACGATGGTACTGATCAATACTTTCCTGAAGATTTCTGCAACAAATAACAATTAAGATAAATTCAAGTTAAATCCTGGAAAAAAATAGAAGGGTGGACATGGAAAAACTTAAGTTTTAAGAACACATGGTGCAAAGATGAACTGGCACAAAAATGTAATCAAATATATATTTGTACTCAGGGCGACCTACTCCTTGATTTAACATTCCATAAGATGCATTTCCATTTTTCTGTCTTTGGGTTATTACACATCATCTAACTTCAAAGTTTCAAACTTTTGAGTTGGTACTTTTAGAGATCAGGTAGGTTAACAACTCACTGGTAAAGAAAATTTTAAGGGTCGTCGGTCATGCCTACAGACCCTAAAAATTTGATGGGAGTTTCTATATAATGCTAAGGACCAAAACAAGAATAGGTAGAACCAAGATGAGAGTTGAGTCTTATGCTGCCGTGCTAAGCAAAAAACCGTATCTGTCATTTTGGTCGAAAATAAGGTTTTGACATTTTCAGGGTTTTGGGGGGTCGTTTTTGCCGTTTTTGATGGTCCCGAAGCCGTATCTTCATCCTAAATACGAGAAAACAGAGATTTTTAGTTAAGGTTTCTGTATTTAAGGACAATTTACTAAGCGAAATTGCCTTAAGTGACAAATCAGAAGGAAAAAGACCGTATCTGACGGTAGATACGGTAATTTCGCTTCTGAAATCACAGTCAACTTACACCACAGTTACGTTAAACCTGTTATATTCAGATAGAAAAACACCTTATCTACAGGTGTTTTCATAAATTTGATCCCCCCAAAAATGTATTAATTTAACATAGGTAAAAAAAATGTGGCTCTAAAGAGAATAAAATTTTTAATTCATTGATATAAAATAATAAAAAATCGGACGAATAATAGGGAGTTATAAGCCTTTAAACTTTGAAAACTTTAAAGTCGATTATCTCAAAACTTTTTTGTCCAAAAAAACGGTAGATACAGTTTTTTAGCTTAGCACGGCAGTATGTTGGACTCCAACATTATATAGACCATGAATGTAATTATTCTTACATAAACATCGGGATATAAGCATTGAACTTACTAGTACTTAGATGGAAACCACTTGTTTGAATCTAGCAATTAGGCCATATTTTACTAATCCCATGCTGGTGATTTACAGCCACATCACACATCATAGCTCCGTACCTTGTAGGCTGAAGCGAGTATAGTTTGGCGATTAGTTAGCTATTTTAAGGATTGGTTCTACACTAAAAGATTGATACGTAATAAGTTGATTAACGTATATAATTATAAAGTAATACAATACTCGGTACATAAGGAAGCATAAAACATAAGTACAGGAGGCGGTGCAATCACCAAGGAGGCTCAAGACATAATACGAGGTACAACTGTACCGCAGGTCTAGACCCTACAAACCCAGAATCAGTTATAATGTGTATTGCGGTACATAAATTTACCCTTACACTATATAAATCAGTGTCAAAGGGTCAAAGCCCGAGGAAAGAGAACCCCTTAAGTGGTGCTTTACCCTGCTCCGTCCTCGATTCATAGATGGAAATCAGAGCACAATGTGGTTTGTCCCCGCTCCACTGCTAGCAAATAAATTATTAAAATTAAATTTACCTTCAGGTGTTTTTTTCTCAGGTTCCTCCTCTTCTTTAGGTGGTTCCTCGAGTTCTTTGACTGCATTTATAAAGTTGTACAGTTTCTTGAATGCGCCTGGTTTCTCTGTCTCAGTTGTGTTCTCCTACAATTAACAATTCTTATTGATAAACATCTCACTTCTGTAGTTTAGAACAAATTCGTATAGAATAAGTCAAAAAAAGATACGGAGGAGGCAAATATGATGTATGATATTATATCCGTAGAAAATAGTTTAATTAAAACACAAAATGAATAAAAGAACAACTAAGTTATCAAGGGCCATTTGAAAATCTGGTACTACAGTAGAACCTCGATAAGAAGTATCTCAAGGGGATTAGGGAAAAAGTCTGGTTATCGAGGTACTCCTTTCGTTGAGGGTTGTGTTATCAAGGTTATTTTGGCTATCAGTCGTGTTGTAGAGGTTAATAGAATGTTGGGAGGGGGGTGGGATGGGGTTTTCAAGTCTAGACTTGTTTGAGGTCGACCCATTCCTGTATAGAGTCGCGTTATAGAGGTTGATTTCTCAAAATGACTTGTTATAGAGGTTCTGACTTATGTTGTGAATTGGAAAAAAAACAGTGTTATTGAGGTTGTTTAGATAATAATAGTCGCTTTATAGAGGTTAATTTAATATTATGTGTAATGGCAATCTCAAGGGGATTAGAAAATTGCACTTGTAATCGAGGTTTTCGTGTTATTGAGGGTCGTGTAAGCGAGGTTCTACTGTATAATTTTAAATGTGATACCTCAGCTGATGGTTCGAGGAGGGCTTCAAGTGAAACTTTGCTCATGAGACTTTGATGGAAGTTGTTGAGTGCCTCTCTCAGTTCCTCACCACAGGGACAGTTCTCCTTCTCTTCCTCTTCAAGGTTCTTAAATCCGAGAACTGCGTTCATCTAGAAAATATAATCAACAATATTAATTGATTTAATATATTTATTAACTAGTAACAAAAAAAACAAAAAAAAAAAACTGGGTTGCTAATTGCAACTTATAGGAACAAAAAACATAATAGAAGAAAAAGAGGACAAAATCTGGCTTGATAGATGAAAATAGTTATTTGTGCAACTAGTGCGGAAAGTGGCACTTTGCTGCACTCGAGAGAAATATTTACTCCTGAGCCGAAGGCTCAGGCGGAAAGGTTTCTCGAATGCAGCAAAGACACTTTAAGTTCGAGTTGCACATTACATTTTTCCTACAGTTAGTTTTTAATCTGTAAATAAATTGAAAATAATAGAGCATTTGTTAACATGTATAAAAGATTTTACAATATCAAGTAAACCAGCTGTTCTGTTTATAGACAGTGTTGCCTTTTTTTGCCGGATTATTTTTTGTAAACTTATTTCTCATCATAACCCTTACTCAAGGACGGTGTATAAGAGGATACCTAGTTTTGGTAGGGTGGGGGTAGCGGTAGAATGGTGGGAGATTGCTCTGACGTCACCAGACTCCCCCCACACCCTAACCAGCTTGCTAACCCGCTACATCACCTCTCTCATAAACAACTTGTCATCATTTTTATTGAGCAATCTTAGAATTTACTTTTTTAAATTCTTAAATTTATACTGTCCACGGCTGTTTAAGAAAAATTCATACCTACTGTAAAAGGTAAGTGTCT
>KZ652965.1:88738-99106 GCA_001010745.2 Gerris buenoi
AAAGGCGACAACAGAACAAGGAATTACAGAAGAATAGAACCCACCCTGAGGTCCAAACCATGGTTCGCAGAGGTAAACGGAAAGAACTTGGTGAGCGTGATAAATAGACTTCGATGCAACCACGGAATATGCCCCAAGTACCTAAAGATGATCGGGAGAAGCTCCTCAGATATGTGTGACAGATGTAATGAAGTCGGAGATCTAGAACATTTAATTATGAAGTGTACGAAATACAGAGATAGTAGGGAGAGATTGATCCATAACATCTCAAATATAATAAAACAACCAGTTCTTTATAGAAACATCCTTCAAAGCAACAATATTCATGTGTTTCGCGAAATATACATTTTTTTAATCACTGAACAAATTAAAATTTAAATCGAGCAGAGGAAGAAATTAAAACATTAATACTAGTATGGCTGTATAGCTGAAAAGCTAATGACAAAAAAAAGTACATCCGTTAAATTCTCCCAGCTTTATGACCTATATATTGTCTTCATAATTTGCATAGGTATAGAGTTAAATAGAAAAAAAACA
Organism: Gerris buenoi; assembly: GCA_001010745.2. NCBI lineage: Eukaryota > Metazoa > Arthropoda > Insecta > Hemiptera > Gerridae > Gerris > Gerris buenoi. Next base: position 89,276 of record KZ652965.1, read on the forward strand.
AAAAAAACAAAAACAATTCTTATGACATTTTTGGAGGAAACAGTCAATGTTTTTTCAAACTTATAATGTCGTTCCCCTTGTCAGAAATGATTTATTTGAAGTTATTTAGATAAACCCAGCTGTTGTTAGTTAGTAGTAGTGGTTAGACGGGTAGGACGAACCACTTGTTGGAACCTAGCAATCAGGCCACATTGGGCTGACTAATACGACACTTCCCACATCATGGCTGTACATTGTACCGCCGAAGCGCCCACATAATGGCTGTACATTGTACCGCCGAAGCGCCCACATCATGGCTGTACATTGTACCGCCGAAGCGCCCACATCATGGCTGTACATTGTACCGCCGAAGCGCCCACATCATGGCTGTACATTGTACCGCCGAAGCGCCCACATCATGGCTGTACATTGTACCGCCGAAGCGCCCACATCATGGCTGTACATTGTACCGCCGAAGCGGGTATGCTGTGGTCATTAGTGAGCAATTTAACTCAGAGCATCGACCTTGATTCATTGATAGCTGGGCAAGAACCTAGAGCACCACGGTCACGCAGGCCCCCAGCTGTTGGTAACTCAATTATATTGCTGTTCACATTTTAATTTGATCATTTTTCTCTTTATATAAATTTTTCTCCAATAACCTTGGTCCTGTTAACGTGATTTTTGTTTTATTAGATCCAGTAGGCAAAAAACTATACAAAATTAATCCTCTCTTGATTGATACCGACAAATCTATTTTCAGAATCCAAAACCTTTTGCAGAATAGACCTTACAACACAATTTTTAATTACGGACAGTTTTTTTTTTCTCTTTCGAATCCTTTATTTTCCTGAGCGATAAGAATTGCGACCAGTACACTGTGTGTGTTGATGACTCTTCCCCTTTATAATATACTTGGGTTTATCGACAGTCTTAAACCCGGCTTTAGAAATAATCTAAGAATCTTCCAGTTATAACAACTTTAACATAAAGACCTCAAATGATATTAATCAATATGTATGGATTTATAAATACTTACGATAGTAATTTGTCCATTTCAATGAGTTCTAGTACATCTATACATCTGTCTTCTTCAGGTATGTGTAGGGCGAGCATAGATACAGGATCCTCACACAGCATACTCCAGCCTCTGATGTCAGACAGCTTGAGGGCGTGGACTTGAAGTGACACGTTGGGTACACGGGCCCATTGATGTGGCTTCATACACTGCACTTTCAACCTCGGTGGGAACTAAATAACAGATTAACGATCGTTAACATTACTACAGATTAACATTACTACTCTCCGGCGATAAAAATATTATTTTCCGACGGTCACCTGGAATATACAACAATTGAAGAACAGAAGTCAATTCTAATGTTATGACAACAAGATAAAGTTATCAATCAAAGAAGAACTTACCTCGGATACTCGCTCCATCCGGAGATCATTAGAGAAAAAAATCGACAAAAAAGTTCTAGCGATCTCCGAGACGTATCGACGGTAAGTCCTTTTTCCATCGATAAAGCACCTTGTTCTTTAGCAAACTTTCCAAACAACTGATTCGGAACTTACTACCTTATGGAAAACGGTAGTGGAGGAATCTCGGTTATCTTCTCCTGAGGTAAGGTATAATCCGAAATTCAAAGCGAAATGCTTTATAGGTGCCCAGCCAAACAAACAATAAATAACAAGAATAAAAGTCAGATGATAAAAATGGAACAACAGTACTCAAACCTCAACAGCGGCCTAGTGCCGAGGGCTCAACTCTACAGAGGTATTCCTCCTCCATACACAATCTTCTATTTGACTTACAGAGATATAACTGAGAGACAGCACATATCAGAAAATGAATGCACTTAGTAAATACGTGAGTGTAAGGTTTTTTAATGTACCTGAATTTCATGTTCACACTCTCTACCTGTTTGCCAAACATGTATGCATGCCTTCAACATGTATAAGTTTTGAAATGAATTTCTACAGTTTCTCATTTGTCATATAGAAGAATCTCCAATTACATCCTAAGTACCTCTAACATTTTCTAGTGAAGACCATGCGCTTCTCTCATTCTAATTCTTTCTCATTACCGAGATCTTTCTTCCTGCCACTTAAAACATAGTATTTTTTATTATAGTCCATAGAACGAAACTTGATCGCTTCTAATTTTACATTATCGAGTAATAAATAAAACTAGGATTTGTATTTCCGACAGCCTCCAGGAAATTACTCGACTTTATTACCTGTATGAAGCTTATGCGTAACAATATAGTTTTTACCTGAGGTATGACGTGCCTCTGTGAGTTCTGGAGCACGGCAGCTGAGAGAGGAAGAGTGGTCGACGTCCTGCCTAGTTCAATTTGAAGAATTTCTTTACTCGTGGCCTCGACAAAGATGGCTGGGAACAATTTTACCTCAGGCTCCATCTAGACATAAATAAAACACATGATAATATTACTAACTCCAATACTAATCCAATCAATATTGTAAATGAGACTAGTGACTTCATTTAATTAGGAAAAACAAATTGACCATAATCGGCATTAAATCAATGAATTACAATAACTCAAAACACTTCATTCCCCATTTTTAAGTTAAACGATAGAATGCATAACTTTCCAGCAGTAGTCACATACCTGGCTGTAGGTGACGACCAAAAGAGGTACTGACCCCCAGGATATTTATTTTCTATAACGAGCTCTGGCAGGGACCTCATGATATATATTTTTAATGTAACTAGAAAGCTTGGGGTGTATGTTTACCAACATAGTTTGTTTATTGTAATATAAGATTTTGTACGGCGAGGACGNAAATTTGTTAATTTTATTGATTAAATTAGCTTTCTGTATTTTAAGTAAAACTTTACAACAGACTTTCTTGTTGCTAAAATCATGCTTAATAAAATAATAATCCATCTAATTAACTCTGGAGGCCATATTGAGCTAAATACCCCTAGATTAATTTTTTCCATTTGTGATTAGAAATTTACTAAAATATATTTTAGGAAATAAAATACAATATTATTTTTGTGATAACTTACTCCATAGAAGGAACATATTAAATTCACATTTCTGTCTCTCTCTTCAATGATAGTGTCAATGCTTTTTTCAGCTTTATTCTCAAGCTAGTGAGTTTATTACTCTTTTTGCCAACAAATATTAAAGATTAATCAAAGTGAGTGGTTTTGAAAATATCAGCATCCATTTTCCAAACTCCACAAATGTAGGAACACTAACAAATTTGTAAGGGCAAAATCTGAAATTTCAGGTACCTGGATAATTGGGAAATCTCTCCACATAGGGAAGCTTGTCCTCGGAATACATTTTTCTATACCTCTACTACAGAACTTGCAAGGTATTTAAAGCAGTCATTCAGTTTAATATCATCTTCGACTTTAATACTAAGTGGGAACCTGGCTGTAGGTGACGACCAAAAGAGGTACTGACCCCCAGGATATTTATTTTCTATAACGAGCTCTGGCAGGGACCTCATGATATATATTTTTAATGTAACTAGAAAGCTTGGGGTGTATGTTTACCAACATAGTTTGTTTATTGTAATATAAGATTTTGTACGGCGAGGACGAGTTCTGTCCTGGCATTTAAAAATTCTGTGTGATTATTGAATGCAACCAGTTCCTTTCCTTATCTCGGGATTTGTCTTACACTCACCCACAAGGCGGCACTACCACGCTTTTTACCGTGCGGGCGAACATATTAAATTCACAATTCTGTCTCTCTCTTCAATGATAGTGTCAATGCTTTTTTCAGCTTTATTCTCAAGCTAGTGAGTTTATTACTCTTTTTGCCAACAAATATTAAAGATTAATCAAAGTGAGTGGTTTTGAAAATATCAGCATCCATTTTCCAAACTCCACAAATGTAGGAACACTAACAAATTTGTAAGGGCAAAATCTGAAATTTCAGGTACCTGGATAATTGGGAAATCTCTCCACATAGGGAAGCTTGTCCTCGGAATACATTTTTCTATACCTCTACTACAGAACTTGCAAGGTATTTAAAGCAGTCATTCAGTTTAATATAATCTTCGACTTTAATACTAAGTGGGATTATATCATACTATATATTTTTAATGTTGCTTAAAAGTGTTATTATTGTTACCTTGTATTTGTGGTGTGTGTCCTTGTTGTCACAGGTAAAGGTCATCATACCGGTAGCTGTATCGAGGAAACAACCGATGAACATACCCTGAGTGCCTCCTTTACCTGATGCATCCTGACTTACTTCATTGTACAGCTCATCTGCTCTAACCATGTAGCAACTCTGACGATTGATCCTTTAAATACACAACAAGCACAGTAATAATCAAACAGTGTTATACATGACCATTTTAAATACCTAGAAGAGGAAATTAGCAAGGATAGAAAACAAAACTTGGACGCAGTAGCTGAATTACTGCAGACGGAAGGATGTTCAATGCAGTAAACCATTAGCTTCTAAGAAAGCCAAAAATTTCATAGATGGAGGTATATCAGTCCATGTATGTACCTATTGTAAGCTATGGTTCTAAAGTCTGGACACTGAAAAGCAAATTAGAAAGTAGATTGTGAGCTCAGGAGATGTGATACCTAAGGTCAGTAGCTGGAAAAACCAGAAGAGACTGAGTTAGGAATCAGGTAAACAGAGATAACCTTGGTAGCACACTTATAGCTCAGGAAGACAATAGGTTTGTTCCAACCAAGCATTGTACGGTCCAGGAAACTGTTCCAACCCGCGCAGGGATCTTTTGCAAACCGTTCACTGTACGGTCCCAACGATCCTCCAACAATATTATGTATTGGTTTCTATGACATTCGCAGTTATGTCAATAGTCTCAAATATCAACAGGAAGGTTCCCTAGCTGTTAGGTTTCCTTGAATGTTTTTAGTACAGTGCGAGTAATAGTCCTAAACCTGTTCCAACCTGACATGATTTTATTACAGTACAATGTTAGCGCATGCGTATACAACCTGTCCTAAACGATTCCCGAATGATCCGCAGGATGATACAAAGGACGGCACAAATAGCGAGGTTGGAACAAACCTAATATAAATAGAATAGGGGACTAGGTTTTGGACGTGTCCAAAGAATGGGAGAGGAGCCTCTATGAGCTTATCCCTCGACAAGCTCTAGAGGTACTCCTTAGATGAAGAAGGAGAAAAACCTCTCAAACATCTTTAGGTAAAACAGAGTTACCTGGTCTCAAGATGTGGATTCTGCACAGAATGGAAGTAAATGTGAATCTTAGTGTAATTTCTCTATACAGCGAGGTAGAAGTGAAGCAAAGAAGTAAGTAAGTTTTATACAAGTAAAACTGTTGAAATGGTCATTTTATTGAAATAATAAAATTGTGTAGTTTTATTTTAGATTTTTTCCAGAAATGCATTATTTCCTTCACTAGAGTATAGTACCAACCTTATTTCCACCTCGTTGATAATTAAGCATAAATGAACTATGAATGAAATAAAAAATAAATAAAACTTACGCATCGGTGATTTGTCCAAAGTCATTGATAATGGTGACAGTACTCTTCTGGACATACTTCTGACTGAAGTCATGGCTGTGAACATGGAACTGAGTAGTCACCCATCCAACGTAAACATGGGTTGGGTCCTGACCAGGGAATATACGCACCTAAAACACATATTACATATAAATTGTAATGTATTGTAAAAAATACACAATTAAAAAAGCTATGTCAATAATTGTACGAGGGGCGTCAAAAAAGTATTATGAAAAATTAAGAATATTATTAATTAAGTAATGTTTCCAGTGCAAATATTTCTTAATTAACCCTCTTTGGATTTTAAAGCAGTGTTTCCACCTTCTCAGTCCTTCAATAAGTCAAAAAAAAAAATCACACAATTGAGCCAATCGCCTGATTGTGTGTGCCTTCATAAAACTAGTGAAGAAATTTGTTAATTTTATTGATTAAATTAGCTTTCTGTATTTTAAGTAAAACTTTACAACAGACTTTCTTGTTGCTAAAATCATGCTTAATAAAATAATAATCCATCTAATTAACTCTGGAGGCCATATTGAGCTAAATACCCCTAGATTAATTTTTTCCATTTGTGATTAGAAATTTACTAAAATATATTTTAGGAAATAAAATACAATATTATTTTTGTGATAACTTACTCCATAGAAGTATTCATTGATGAGTTTAAGGCATTCAACGTCGAAGATTTCATTGCCGATGGATTCAACACCTGTACCGGTGAGATTTGCTCTCTGCTTGGAAGCAGCGGCATTCCTCTCTGCAAGAGGAGAAGGAGGTTTATGATCTGCTCCCTTAGGCTGAGCTCTTAGAGTGACACCTCGAGTCATCCTCGGTACCTGACCACCCTCAAGGACGGTGTGTTCCGGGGTCTTGGATTTAGACTTAGGACCGTCAGCTGATGCATCCCGACCTTTACGAGTGAAGAACCTATAAAACAATATACCATTAAGTCTCAGAATGGAATAAATTGTTAGAGCGGAAACACTATTTCAGCAACCCATCTTGAACAGCTATGATATCAGTGTTACAAGTCAGAATTGCTTTTTGCCAAGTGTCCAAGGTAAGGGAGTTTCCCCTACAATTAAAATCTTATCTCACATCAATAAAACACTCATATCAATATCAACAATAAAACAAATAGATTTATCAACTAAATTTACCTGAAAGGAGATCTGCCTCGTTTCTTCTCTTTGGCATTAGGATCAGTTCCTTCCTCACCATACCTCAAGTTCAGTTCGCTAGACGACCTGTTGATCTTACCTGTAAAGAACAAACACAAATTTCTTAATTAATTCATTCCAGATATCTTTGATTTGATTTTTTTATTTTCACTCCGCAAGTATGTAGGCCAGGCAGGCATGGTAAGTAATTCAATCCAAGCTCTCAAGATTGATGTAAATAGATTTCCAGAGACAGCTTAATATAAAACAAGAAAATGCTTAATGAACTTGAAAAATTGTTCCATTTTAACTTTTATCATAACCGTACAGAACTAAATTTCAACAAATTTTGTAAAGGTTACACTGACTAAAATTGTAAGATAGGATATGAAGCGAGAGTGGAGTTCATCATTAAGGTAGAAGGAAAAGTCTCTCCACGTAAGAAAATGTTTATTAAAAAAGATCCAAAGCCGCTTTCGGCCTCTATAAGGCCATCTTCAGTGACGAAAGAGGTGAAAAGTTAATCACCCAAAGGAACTCTGGCACAAGAGTCTTGTGCCAGTGTCTGGCTTTGTATGACTCACCCCATCCTATGAGTTCCTTTGGGTGATTCACTTTTCGCCACTGAAGATGGCCTTATAGAGGCCGAAAGTGGCTTTGGATCTTTTTTAATAAAAATTTTCTTACGTGGAGAGACTTTTCCTTCTACCTTAAAATTGTAAGAGTAAATTGATCAGTTTTATTGCCAATATGCAATAGTAAAATGTTTTAGCACAGACTGGTATTGACAAATTTTAAATTGGTAGTCATTAGTGAATAATAAATGATATAAATAAGAACAGAGTAGACAAGACTTTGTTTATTAAAATTTGTTAGATCTTCCTTGCTTACCATTCTACACTTAGTATACTTAGTGGTGGGTAACCAGCCTGACATTAACTGCTAGAGGAAAAACATATTTCTAGTGACTAAAAATCAATTGGGCATTAGCAGCATCAACCAATTATAAGGTTTACAGCAAATGAATCAACACATCACATGCCATCCAATACATACATAGTTATATAAGTGCTTTGGCAGGGCTAAGGCTCCCACGGGCTGTTAGGTCATAGATTATTACAGCAGAAAAGGGTTAAAGATAAAGTGAACTTACTGGGCGAGAGGGAGGTGGGTGATAAGGGAGCCATCTCATCATTACGAGGAAGTGAACCCTTCCTAGGCCTGGCAGGTCTCTTGGGCCTCTGTGGTGCCTGTGGATGGGCACTTACAGGGCTGGTGACTTCGTCGGCCTCCACTGCATCTTCTGAGTACCCTCTTTGCAGTCCCTTGATGTCACTCATAGAGAAACCGGACTTCATGATCTGCTCTATGTGGGCAGGTGTAGCGTGCTCAGTCTCAACAAGAAGTCTGTGCTGGCGTATTTTGATCTCCTGCCATCTACGGACTTTCTCAGCCTCGCTGTAAAACATTTAAAATGTCAATCATTTTTAATTATACTCTTCTTACAATTAGAATTGTTTTTTGACAGCGTGGCAAAATAGACAAGAAGCCAATGAGAGCACTGGATTTTGAATTCTGGAAGGTCAGGCCAACGAGGCAAATAAAAATGTCTCTAGTGGAGGGGCGCGGACCTAAGGGTAACCGTTCGAAGAGACATTATAACCTCCACCACTTGAATTCACTTTTATATTATTAAATATAATGCACTAAATATTACACTAGTTATGAATTTTGTTTGTAACTACCCCTCATTTCAATTTGTTAAGTTATTCTGACAAAGTAAGACTCAGACAGAAAATTAATAAACTCAGTAATCGCTATCGTAAATCATGTACGAATATAAAGTATAAGCAGATAAAATTATTAACATTATTAGAAAATTCAGCTATAAATAAACACAAAAGGACAATATTTCCATGTTATATAATAGGGTTTATTGTTTATTAACCGAAAAATGATAACTACTACTTTTTCACACTGTACATTAATTAAAAAAAATTGATAGATTAAAATGTAAACCTCAACTGAATAACAAAGGTTCTTACACTTCCTTTCATTACAATTCAACATCTGTTAGGTAAATTAATTCTTCATCTAAGTAGTTTTAAGCCTATACTTTTCATAAAGTTTTATTACCGACATTAAATTTCATGATGCAATAAAGGAAATTAACTCTTACATTAAATTTCAAAACATATTCGTAAATAAGAAGTGAAAATCTAAGTGGAAAAATCAGGTAAAAAGATCGCGATTTGTTGAAGTAGTATAATAACCTTCTTTTGTTGACAAACAAATGATGCTCTCCCACCCCTCCTACAGGCCTAGTGGCTTTATTTCTTCCCCCACATAGGTTGGTCAACCTGAGTGTCAAAATACAATTCTAATTTTAAGATGAGTATAGAGAAATATTATCTTAATAATTAGCAAGAGAGTGTTGTCTGTGGAAAGGGGATCATCCAAACTGATTGCTTGATCCCTTACACACCTTATTAGATCTGATCGCCCCCCAGTATTTGAATTTTGTTGAAATAAAACATTACAATAGCTTACTCGATGAATTGTGGCTGGCAGATGACAGGTAAGGAAAGCCTGAGGAACTCCCAGTTGGCTTTCTCCATCGTCTCAAAGGTATTGTGACTGATCTTGAGACAAGGAGGTGAATCCGATCCGGCTGGGATTCTCGTCACGTCTATTCTAGAGTCTGCGAGATCTTCTGTATTCTCAAATATAGGCTGATCTTTAGTGTACCAGTAGGTTACGGGCCTCTTCATGTTCCTATAATGCCACAAAAACGATCAAAAATCAACCTAAATGTTTCTATAACATAGAATGTTTCAATAACATTGTGTTTTCAAAATTGTAATAACATAAAGAGGATTCCCTCCTCAGGTTTGGTATTTTAAACATATATTTTTGTTTTTGAATAACAAAAATAAGTAACATGATTGAATAAAGAAGAAGATTGATTTAATTTTGTTTTTGCTGGTCTTATGTTACTTTGTAAGTTTCATCGCACACCTATTACCCCAATTTTGAATCACTTCCCGTCTTTCAATCTTCCCCAAATTTTGCACATGGAACTAAGGTGAAGAATACAGAAACCAAAAAAAAAAAAAAAAATAACAAAATGGCGTCCAATTTATTTGCTTTTTAAGTTTCATCGCACACCTATTACCCCAATTTTGAACCACTT
>KZ652965.1:110853-125051 GCA_001010745.2 Gerris buenoi
CTATTTTATGCTAAAAATATAATTGATTCCACCAAAAGAAAATAAAATCAATATTATTTTTGTGTAGAAATAATAATCTAAAATCTAGGACGATCTAGGTGAAAAAATTATTTATTTTGACTTCATATTCGGATTCATCAACCTCGAAAAATAAAGTTCAGATAAGTGTTCGTTAAATTTTGCAGAACAGTGTGATTATCAATAGTTCAGGATTAATTCATGGGGGTCAGAGAGGGGTGACATAACGCCCATTGAGACAGATTTTGGGGAATATTTTGGAAAATTTGGGGGGAATGGTTTTTCATGAACAACTTTATTTGTATAAATCTTTCAAAGCATCAAAGATGTTAGAAGAAGTAAATGCAGTACAGCTATAAGAATAAAAATGAAACTGATTTGTACGTATAGATAAACAACGCCAAAGGCCTTAAGGGGATTATTAAGATAGGGTTAGAACTATTGTTATAAAATTATGTAAAAAAATATATGTGATTAAATAAATTTTGGTACGGTCCTATACATTTGCATACATCAAATTTGGGTTCAATATATATTTTTTTCAGGGAAATAATAGCAGTGAACAGAATCAAATGGACCGCCATTCAATGTCAAGTAATCGCCACAAAGGAAAAGAGACTTTCAAAAGTTGGAGTGCGTCATTTGTTTTGTTTTTTTACGTAAATATTGATTTCTTCTTTTCCTGGGAAAGCCCCCCCCCCAAACCTATGGGGGTGGGGCCCGCACCACATCTTCTGCCTAGGGGCCCACACACTCTAAATCCGGCACTGGCTACAACTAGTTCACTTACACCATTCCTAGGCAGTGCTTAGGCACAAACGCTATGAATATAAGGCAGCCTCATAAGAATTAAGTATAGTTAAACTAAGAAAAAATTTAAAACTAACTATGAAATCATATTAAAAAAAGTAAAATAAATATTACTTGAATTCAGGTGAAATGAGACTATTTTAACACTCACTTGTAGTCAGTCAGCTTGAGGATGACTTAAGAATGGATTGAAAAAATGCAAAAGTGAGCCTTTAAATTCATTAACAGACTCGACTAATCAAAGAAGATGACAAACTTCACTTTTTCAAAGTTTAGTTTATGTTAAAGTTGAGTTTATTTAAAGTAATATACTTTTAAAATCTTAAACCACCAAGATAAAATTTAATATCAAAAGTGAAAACTGTTGGACACCACTTCTATGGAGTAGGTAACCATTTACCTCATGATACTGTGTGAACATTGAACACAGAGAATTGAACGGTGTTCCCATTTGTAGGAGAAGTGGAATTGGAATGAATATGCTAAGGACTCAATAATAGATATACATCTGATTAATCTTACTTGAGTGTCCCTCTTATTCTAGCGGTTCAGTCAAAAGTTCAGTAAGAGGTGACTCCTCTTAGAGTTCTATAGAAGCTCTTTTATCCTCTTGGTTCAATTAGTTGCTGAGCTAGAGGTGAGCAAAAGGTGATTCTTTTATGTAAAGTCAAAATTTTGTAAGACAAATAACTCTTGAAAATTGTATAACATTTTTTACTTTTGTTATATTTAAGACCCAATAATTGAAATTGAATGACATTTTGTATAATTGTTAAACTTCATATAATATTTTGAACAGATTAATTCATAAATACCAGCATACATTTCAACTGTATAAATAAAATTAATTTATTCTTATAATATATAGCAAATGCAAAATATATTATTCTGTAAGTGAAAAAAGTTCAAAAACAATTAAAAGAATAAATTAATTTTAATTAATTAAATTTATTGAATTTTTAAATTTTTGGTTGTTTTATTACTACGAAAAGATTAAATTTTAAATAATCCAAATTACAATTATCAATAATTTTGATNTTATAATTTGTTGTTTTCTTTAAATTCACCGACATCAATTTCCTTTTACTATGGTCAGAAGATTCAGAAAATTCTGTGTTCCAGGCTGCTCTAACACCAATAATAAAATAATAAAATAAAAAGGTTGCGACAAAAAAGTATATTAGGTTTGTTCTTTACTTTATGTTCTCATTTCATAAATACTATGCTTAGTTTATTACAAGTTGTTACTTTAAATTACTTTATATGAACATTTTGTTACTAAATAAAATGTTTAAAAAAAGATGTGATAAAAAACAAAATAAAGTGACACTTGTAATAACTAAGCATAGTATTTATAAAATGCGAATTTTAGGGGATGACAACTAGCGACACCTAGTAGAGGCATAGAGGAATTTCATCCCCACCCCTTTTTTAGTTGATGCAACGAACAACAGATAGCGCTGATGTCACTTTTCATGCTTTTCATGAAGGGACAAGAAATCGCGCCTAATGTCAACTCTACTTTAAGTCTATTCTCTATGCTTCTCGTCCAGTGGACTGCTTTAGATGCCTGTTATCTCCTTTATTGTTTAACATTACTGTTATTGTTCTTCATATCTGAAAAATGTACATTAAACGTCGAGTGCGGAAAGTAGCATTTGACATGTGAGTGTGGAGTTTGCAACCAAGCGACAGCAAGGTTAGTAAAACCACACGAGCAATGCAAAATGCTGTTTTCGCACAAGTTGCGAACCGTAATTTATCTACGATTGTTGGATTTTAATAATAAATAGAGAAAAAATTAATTACCTGTATGAAAGTTCGTATTTCTCTTTAGAAATGATGACATAAATTCAATAGTTGTATTTTGTGCCGAATTAATTATTTCGGGAGGCGTATTTATTTTCCTCATTTTCGTCATAATCACTTAAATCACTCATTGTTTATCACTAAAATCTCGATATAAACAGTTACTTTAATTAAACAAACAGAAATTAGTTTTGTTAAATTTTTTTTTTTTTGTTAAAATTTACCGCCCTAGAGCGGTAAAGAAGAGGAATTCTTCAGATTTATGAGACGCGTATGCGTAATGAATGCCAGTACGTAAAGAATCACTTTCTACGCATCTAAACAGAGATACAATGTTTATATTTTGTATCGATCGTAGATAAAAACTATTACAGACCTTAAAGTTGGACCTTAAAGGTCCAATAGTGGCAGTAAAGGAGGTCTATATTACCTTTACAAGCCACGAGATGTCAGGGGAATTGTGTTTTGAAAGCATTTAAATTTAATTTTATCTGACTCAAAGAAAATATACACATTGAGAGTTAAAGAGTTTTCAATAATTTGCATCCCTGTGAAAGCTCTGATGCGATAAATCTTCTAAGATCAATCTAAAATCTTCGATCTAAGAACAAGGTATTACCTGATAGTCTCAACATGAGTGGGTAGTGTAATGGCAGTGGTGTCAACAGGGTTAGGTACGAAGGCCATGTCGTCCTCCACTAAGGCTGGACCCGCCAGAACATTCTTATACAAGTTGCCGAAATAGAAGCACGGCTCTATCGAAAGGATTTGCTGAGCTAGAAGACTCTCCACCAAAGGTGAGAACTCTTCAGGAGGGTTGTACTTCAGCCTACCGTGATCTCCTCCCAGCAGGAATCGACAACTGAAAATACCATTAACAGATGAATATTTAGCCTATGGTATCCTTTATTTCTTAGGGAATTAGAACAAATCCTCATAATGTCAATAAATCAAAGGTAAAACCAAGGGATTTGATGTTCTTGATTAAAATGTTAAAGTACCTGAGCTTTGAAGAGCATGAGATGACAGGGAAGAACATGCCGTCCAGGTTGAAATCTGTGAAAGAACCTGGGACTAATCTACCGTTGAAGGTAAACGTTATTAGAGGTACAGTAAGATCAAGTGCACATCCCAGCACATCTCCCTTCTTCACAGGACACCCTAACACTTCTTTCCTACTGACGGAGGGAGAAGCTGTCAGAACCTGCTGCGAAGAAGTGCTTCCCCCAGCCTCTTGTCTGGTTCTAGGAAGTACAATTGTTTTTCTTCCACCTGTCCACAGTGCTTCACCGTCAAAACCAAATGAATAGCTGTCGTCACCCACACCGTTACCGCCCCACTTTTCACCACCTCCAGGATACGGCACATATCTGCACATAAAACAATATATAGTGTTAGTTTACTCATCAGAGGCTCTTGGAGGAATTTGAGTTGCATGGTTTATGGCATTGTAGGTTTTTTTTTTTTAAATAAAAAATCTAATTACTACACCAATTTTAACATGAAATTGTGCCATTTTGGTAAATTTCATGTTTGATCATAAAAATAAAGTGAACTATTTCTTTTATATTTTTCTTAATTACCCAGTATTGTTGGCCCATCCAATTCGAAGGTGAGGGAGCATGTGAGTTCTTTGTTCTATGTGATCCAGTGTCACTTCAAAGTACCACTTCTGGTACATGGCAGAACCTTCTACTCGCCCAACGAATATATTCGGTCGAACACTGCACACAAAAATATAAAACAAATTATGATTAGCAAGTTAAAAAAATTTAAATTTTGTAATTTTTCTAAAACTATAAAATGTCTATAATTAGGCATATTAACGATGATTATTATTGAGAATCGGTAAATATAATAAATTACTAACTTAAAAAAAAAAAATAAAAATAACTCATTTCCCTCTTCAAGGTATACAAACAAGAATGGTGGTTTTGACTGATCCCTGCTACTGTGTATATTTGGTATAAGGTCTAGATTTACTTATAGGGGTGAACTGATAATTCTCATAAAACACAGTTAAACATTGCTATCAAGCCACTTTAGGTAGTCTGGCCATCACAACGTGAGTTGAGCTGGAACTACTAGCTGAGCCCAGTAATTTTATATCCATCAGCTGCATAAAACTTACAATTGATGAATGCAACTAGTTAGAGAGCTACTTCACATAAGCAACAATCCATTCATTCAGCTTAGCAATGCTGGGTGAAAAACAAGTGAGAGGTCCGAGAATTGAACTCAAGATCAGTGGTCACCTGACCACTGATCTTGGGTTCATCCAAACTGTGACCTTGCCCAACACTATTTAATCGATAGGAGAGCCCAATTTTCTCTTATTTGAGCTACAGAGGTCCCTAAGGATGTATACCCATGGTAAATTCAGTATATCGGTATAATCCCTGGCATCATAATATATTTAATAATAAAAATGAAGCGAGACAAACCTGGAAACATGATCGACGAGCTGAGTTTGTAAAAGAAGATTCTTTCCAGGTAGTAGAAAGTCGCAGATGTTGTTCTGCGATGACCTGACTGCGACTCCATTACCAACACAAAGAGAGCAGAGTACATCCAGTACCTTCGGATCCCTACCGTGCTTCTCTAGCAGACTGATAATTACCTAAATAACAAACAACATTAACAATTGATTAACTTAATGCCTTATAACATTATTTCACTTCAAATGTTGAACTCCTAAAGTCACTTTTTAATTCAAATAGCAGGAATGGTCCTCAACAGCTACCTCTTAGATAAGGATGTCACAGTAAAGGTCTCAGGTTAAAGTTCTTGTAGGAATAACCACTAACTACATAGCTGATACTTTAGCAAGGGAGGGTGATTATGTAGGTGAAACACCTACAGTCCAAATTAACTGCAGCAACCCTGCATTTTATTATTTTTTCTTTTAAAAATAAATAAAAATAATAAAGCAGCAACCCTGCATTTTATTATTTTTATATATTTTTAAAAGAAAAAATAATAAAATGCAGGGTTGTTGCATAACAATAACAGACTCAATTAATCAAGCCAACTTACACTTTAAGCATTAAAGCCACTTACACAGGTAGAGTAAACAGGAGAGTAGAGTAACTCTACCCATAGAAACCCGAAAAAACGCTCAGTAGAGTAGCTAGTAGCCGGTAGAGTACAGTACTATACCGCATGCAGTAAAGTGAGCTCTACTCTACTTCCCCCTCCACAGCTCCCACTCTACTAGCTTTCCCACTCTACCCGTGAAAACGTCTTTATAGCTAGTAGCAAGTAGAGTTCAGTGACACCTTCGAACTGTAAACAAACAGTTTTCACTCAGCATACTTTACTAACTACTAGCTTATGTGTAAATGCACCAAAATCAAAATGGGTAGAGTGGGAAGTAGAGTGCACTCTACTCGCTACTCTACTCTCCTGTTTACTCTACCTGTGTAAACTCGGCTTAAGTTACTATTATAATTACCTTAATATGTTCATCCCTCATCATGTTCAAGGCTTCAGGTGAATCGATGAGGACACAGTGCAGTACATCTACAATACCAGTACCCTCGCTTGAAGCTTGTGAGCCGAGACGAGAGAACAACCAGTTCAATCTCTGGCTGTTAGCAAACTGGGCACAGTTAGTGTGGTTACCCTTGATAATGGCAGCTAAACAAAGAAATAACACCATTAACATGAAAACACATTAAATTATGGATAAACAGAGTACAGGAGCCATTTCAATACAACGATAAAACTCGTATTAAAAATGGCGCCTGTGCTATTTATCATAGGAAGTTGAAATAGGGCTCAAATTGAGCAGAATTAAAATTGGGAATGAAGCCTGTACTTAGATTTTTGACATCTTGCTTAGAAAGGGTATAATTTTAATTTTACTGTTTTTCCTAACCTCAAAGGGCGGTAGAGAAGAGATATTCTCAGTTGTAAATGACGAAAGTAGATTTATCTAGGGCAGACCAACACACAAACCTTTGAAACTTCAGTAGGGCAGAATATTGTTTAGAACCAAGGGGGGTGATTATCACATTCATTCACTATAATCCTATTGTCTTTAATTTTTATTCAATCAGAACCATTTATACTTGAAATAAATATGTGGTTAAAAGATAATTTTTTCCTCATTATCAATTTGCGATAACCATCCCACCAGAAGTGGGTTAAAAGCAAATCCATCCAAAAATTGATATAGTATAATAGATAAAATCCAATTATTAAGGCAGTGGTGGAGGTAAGATATTGTGGGCCCCCCTGCAAACTTTTAGTGGGGGCCCCTCCATTTCCCTTCCTGGTGCCCTCAGATCCTGCGGGGCCCTTATCTCCGCCACTGTATTAAGGATATAATGATCATTATTAAGGATATAATGATTGTTACCTAGAAGCTGGTAGAGGTAACCAGATATGATGTCCCACGAGTGTCCGGATTCATCACCAGAGAGAGACATAAGGAAGCCTTGTGAAGTGATCTGGTTGATCTTGTCTATAGCTTCGAGGATCAGTGTCAGGATACCTTCCTCCTGGAACAGATCCTGTCTGTTCCTCAGGGCTCTCAGCTTGTTCTGCTTCTCTTCATGTTCTGTAACATTTAGACAACATCTTAAGTAATTACACCTTAAAGAAATACCGACGGATTTTCTCTATCCAATATGAAATCAATGTGAACCATATGCACTATTTGGCCCACCAATTTCTAATTGTCCTATTTACTTACAATTTTTTAAACTGTTACTTTTTACATTTTAAAAACGATTCCGGTCGTACCATCTTGATATACTCAGTAGTTTTTTTAAATAAATAAATAAATAAATAAATACGTTAAGTGTCACATTCTAAGGGACATGATGAAAGTTTATGCTTAGGTTAGGTCGAAAAATACAAATCTTAACCTAACCTAACCATTTGTTTTTTAACTATTGAATTTACTAAGATGGTAAAACAGGAATTGTTTTCATATTGTACAAGTAAATCGGACAATAAGAAAGTGGTGGGCCAAATATTGTAGATTAACCATACTGGGTTATCAAGAGTGAACCATCTAAACCAAAGATCCTAGTAGTGGGATTGAACTCATGGCCTCATCCTTGATTTATGGATGGAGAAGTGACCATTGCCTTAAGACTCTACCGCCTTTGAGGTTAGGAAAAACAGTAAAATTTAAATTATATTTCAATTTTTAAGTTTTTTGGTAGTTTTCTTACTACGAAAGATTAAATTTTAAATAATTCAAATTACAATTATCAATAACTACGGGAGACATACAGAGAAAAATAGACCCCCGCACCGGGACTATTTTTCTCTGCATGTCTCCCGTAGTTATTGATAATTGTAATTTGAATTATTTAAAATTATATTGGTCATCATTAATATGAAAATTGAATTAGTTCTAAGCAAGATATCAAAAATCTATGTATAGGCTTCATTCCCAATTTTAATTCTGCACAATATGAACCCTATTTCAACTTTCCATGATAAATAGTACAGGCTCCATTTCAATACAACGATATAACTCGTTGTATTAAAATGGCGCCTGTACTATTTATCATGGGAAGTTGAAATAAGGCTCAAATTGCGCAGAATTAAAATTAGGAATGAAGGCTGTACTTAGATTTTTGATAGCTTGCTTAGAAGCAATAAAATTTTCATTTTTGTGATTTTTCAAACCTCAAAGAGCAGTAGAGCCTTAAAGACCATGACTACTCTTAAAACTACTCTCTCACCTAGCTAAATGTAAGCAAAACAAATGTCTTTCCTCCAGTAACACTTAATATCATAAACTTATTGATCAAAGACAAATCAAAAACTCATTCATACTGCATAACCAACCTTAACATTTTTATCGTCCAAGTTCACGAAACTATCCTAAAATTTGAGTAACAGGTTAAATTCTTACCTATATCTTCTTCAGGTTGAGCAAAGTAGTTGATCAAATCTTCGAGGCACATAACCATCTCACCTAGATTGACCGTGGCACAAAACAGTGACTGCCTTCTATTCATCTGAAGTGTTTCCAAACCACTGTAAATAAATAAATACAATTAACAAATAAAAATATTAATTAAATATGTACAGAGTACATTAGAAAATAATGGTGGGTCTTGATGAGAGAATAAATCTAAAGAGAAATAGATTATAGCTAGAGTTTTTGGTGACAATTTTGAACAATACTTAGTAGCTTAAGTTGGTTACACGAAGAATCATCAATATGTACGACAAAGGGGTTGATTACTGTTTACAGTCACCAAAGTAGGAATAGTGAAGTAAACAATCATCACAATAAGTGTAACGGCAAAACAAACAATTAAATTACGTCTTTTCTCAAGAAATAAGAACAAGTTCACAACGAACAAATACAAATGAAATACGGTAATCAAAATACGATAAACTCGGTCAAAAACAATACTTACAATAGCAATAAATTAACAACCATCAATTTAAAACTGTAAGTTATCCCACGATTGCACGAAACATGAAGCAAACTTTGATCTTTATAAATTGTAGATCCAAAATATAATTAATTAAAGCAAACGCACACAGCACAACGAAACACGATTCAATAATTTAATATTTAATTAACTTCCTCTTTCTAGCCTCACTAATCTATGCTATGGATAATTCGCAGAAAAATAATAGATTATTTCAAATAGGTTATAATCAAGGTTATAATGAGCGGGCTTGTTGAAACTTGCGTTCTGAAATTAAGCGGATCAATCTGAATTCAGGATTTACCAAGGATCTTATAAAATAGGGATGAAGCACTAGGCGAATAAAGTGTCGCCAAGAACTTGGAAAATTTAGTAGGATAGACTACCTTCCCGTATGGTTATAACTGTAGAAAATCAAGGAAGAATCTATGTATCAGGTTATGGTTTTTTTCTTCCCTCGCGTTTCATAATTTATCCGTGTTTGGTAGTTTGTGATTTCTCCCTTGCTTTATGTTTTGTTTTCTCTTGTGTATAATTAATTTGTTTTTTTTTTAGTGGTAATGGACTATATTTAAGTCATTCTTGTTTACTGTGTTTGCAGTTATAAAGGTAAATTGTAAAAAATTTGTAAAATTCTAATTCTGCAATAGAAATAACCCACTTCCAAATTAATATTAATTATTCGGTTATTAAAAACTATTAAATTATAATTATAATAATATATTAAATTAAAACTGTAAATTGAAATAAAAAACCCTTAAAACAATCAAATATTTTATCTACGATTGATACGTAATATAAACATTGTATCTCTGTTTAGATTCGTAGAAAGTGATTCTTTACGCACCTGTATTAATTACGCATGCGTGTCTCATAGTTTTGAAGAATTCCTNTTTTTTTGTGAAAATCAATGAATGATTTAAGTGATTAGGACGAATATGAGGAGAATAATACGCCTCCCGAAATAATTAATTCGGCACAAAATACAACTAACTAATTGATGTCATCATTATCAAAAGAGAAATACGAGCTTACATACAGGAAGTTTATTATTTTTTTCTGCATTTATTATTAAAATCTAGCAATCGTAAATAAAGTACGGTACGCAACTCGTGCGAAAACGGCATTTTGCATAGCTCGTGTGGTTTTACTACCCTCGCTATCGCTCGGGTGCAAACTCCACACTCGCATGCAAAATGCTACTTTCCCACACTCGACTCGTAATGTACTATTATTAAAAACTTGATTAAAAAATGTTAGATTGTAACCTTTCATTCAAAAATAAACAATGGATAACAATCGGGAAGAAATTTGTCCTACTAATGCGCACGCACATTGGTAGTTTGATTTAGATTTTTTCCAAGTTCTTGGCGACACTTCTTAACCCAGGGGTTAAGAATGCTTAGAGTTCAATTCCTATTTTATAAGATCCTTGGTCTGGTCAAGGCTTAAAGGCATTCAATTCAATAATTTGTTTGACAGAACTTGATAAACAATTGAATATCTCACTGGATGAATTTGTTGAAAAGAGACGAGCACTTCCTGATGACCCTGGCTGTTCTCGACTCCTCTTCCTGACTCCTACTGAAGTCCAAACCGTCGTCCATCTTGCCTTCTTCGTGCAGCACGGCCTGTTTCTCTTCGACTTTACCCACGCCTTTTTTCTTCGTCTCGTATGACTAAAACAAAACACGCAAATTCCAACTAGTTACGTTATCGAAAATTGGAAATTAAGGACAATTAGTAAATGAAAGGGTGAGAGACTTGGACTGGGTGCGGAATGCCGGGACGTACCACGTCCAGGCGGTCACTATTACATGGTTAGTTTCATATAAAACCAACCGCGAAAATCAACGTTAACTATAAATATGTACCTATCTAGACCTATTATCTATCTCTACACACAAAATCCAAATAACTACCTCTGACTGACTTATCACAATATCTCGGAAACCACTTAATCTATGACCACGAAATGTTGTAGGTAGGTGACTCTTACCTCATAAATGAATCCACACTAACAAATCTTTTTAAGATCCAAGATCCACTGTGTTGATTCAAGATGGCGGTCATAATAAGCAAACTTCTATTTGAAGATCACTCATTGATCACTTGATCACAGTATCTCTAGAACGGCAATAACTAGAGAGCCGAAATTTTACATGGAGGTTCCTCTTACCCCGAAGGTACTTGCTAAGAAAACTACAATCTGCCTTCTATATTAATATGGCGTCTATTTATAAGCAAAATTCTACATGACAATATCTCCGGAACGAATTGCAGTAGTACACTGGAATTTAGAAGTTATCTTTATTTTATGACATTAATATCATTTGTGAAAAAGATTAAACGGCTGATTCAAGATAGCGGCCATATATATATTTGAAAACAAGTCCTCTCATTAATATAATAATCACCACTTTCTTGAAACACTAATATGAAAGCATTGTATTTGGTATGATCATTTATATATAATCGAGTAGTGTCCCAACGACGACGCACCTCGAAATGATTTGTTATTGCTAAGCTACGGCAACCACATTATTATTCCAATAAAAATAAATGTTTGTTTTGATTTGTTTGTCTTCAAATAGATATAATGACTTTTATAAATTAACTCACTTTATTTATTTTTTCTAAATATAAACTTATATGGGCTTAACGTCTCGTCATTTTAAAATTAATATTGATATACATAAATGTCAAAAAGGGAATTTACTCAATTTACCCCAGACTGATTCTACGACTTTATGTGAGAAAGGGGGGGGGGGGGCAGAAATAAAAACAATGCTTTTCCCGGAAAATTAACATTTAAATAGTACTCATCTGCAGCAGTTGAAATCAATAATTACAAATCAGGAATTTTTGCAAATTATTTGATCCCAAAAGAGGAGGATATAGAAATGAGGGAGGATTTTCGAAATTCTTGTGGCATCTAGATAGTTGACTGTTTGATCTATAGTTTAGAAAATATAATTTAAATAATGACACAATCCCAGTGGTTTCGCAGGGTAATTCAGTTAGTAATAACTTAATAACACAAGGGAAAATGATTTTATTTACCTTGTACGTGAGCCAAAGTCCGGTTTCTGAATGTTGTACCAAAACAGTAGAGTCACCGTACTTAATGATAGGAGCACCGATTACTTCCAGATCTTTATCTTCCATAACTACTTTCTGATCGTCTTTCTCCTGTCTCAGAATGAACGTAGACAGAGCCGTCGTCGCATCTTCCCTGGAAACAAGACATTAAGTGGTTAATCCAAGTGTTTGGCGACATCATGCTTTGTATACATATAAACTGGCATCTTTCCAAAGTTTTTATATTCCACACAAACGAAGCATTATCGTAGTAATGATTCTCAACTCCTTAACTAACTCTGAGCCGCAACACTGGAGGGCCTAGATCTGCCAAACACTTACACAACTATGTAATCGATGAACGGAGTTAGCGAATCGCTCCATCAGGTGTATTACACAACCAGTTAGTTGTCATTTCACATAATCAGCTACCTATCTATAGGGCGTATACCTATATATTTGTCTTAGTATGTATTAAAAAAGTCTTATCTCTCTGGGTATCGAACTACTTATGTTGGTGTTTGATTCAGTGGTTTTTAGGCGATTTTCTATCAGTCTTTTAGACACATCGATCCACAAAAAGTTGCATTAAAGGTACCTTTTGAATTATTTATATAGAGTTGAGTTACCTCTTCCTCAAGAAAAAATAAATCTTGAAATCCATGCTAGAGGTAGAAAGAGAGGAGGAACCACCGCAGTATAAAAACTTATATTATTTATTTTATGCGATTCAGCTTGTTTATTTTCTTATATAAATAATATTCAGATTTTAATATTTTACTGAATTAAAGGAGGGTGCCTTATTTATTATTAATATATTATAGTTGTTCCATATTGGTAGATGTATACATCTACCTACAAATTTAGATGGTCCCACAACTTATTTTTTTTGTTTTCGTTTATTATTTAGGTACAACAATAAAAATTAGTTATAACAAGCAGCTTGTTCGCATAAGGTTAATACAGCACAGTTACATAACAGATTAGGAGATTCCACCCAGAGGTGGTACTCCGATAATTTTGATAACAATAATATTAGTCTCTTAGATGGTCACGGGGCCATTTTCTCTTCAGGCGTCGCTTCAGATTACCAGGAATATATGCAGAGAGGATAGGTTTTGTACAAGAGGATTAGGATGGTGGACGAGCTTGGTGTGGAAGGACTTGTTTGTCTAAATGAGATAATATCCCTTAGTCTAATTATCTATCTATTAAATATAAGCAAACCAAACTGTAGAACTCATTGCCCTAATTTTTTGTATAAGATTTAGTCTTATGCATGATAAGACTCAATCTTAATATAGCGTAATAAAACTGCCCACAGGAGTCTCAATGTCTTGGGGAGACTAACGCACAAAACTTTGAGACTTTTTTAGGGCAGACTGACAAACTATTGTTTAGAACCAAGGGGGGTGCTAAACTGAATAAGAGCCGGAAAATCAAAGTTCTAAGACAAAGGGATAATATCAGCAGATAATAAACTTTTATGTACAGAAGTGTGATATTCCATTCAAAGAACTTTTGACTAAATATCCCCTTGTAGATAATTAGACTAAGGCCCTATTCACACGGTGAAACGAAAATCGTGTTTCGAGCTGTCTCGCGAGAAGTCTCCCTTCATCTTCACACTACCACGACTCGAGTTGCGAAATCAAACCACGTTTAGGGAGTAAAGTCAGTTTTTACCGTAATAGGCCGTAAAAACACCCAGTATGTTAATTTTTCATATTTGTGTATCTAAGTCCCTGAACAATGTCTATATCTTACCTGGATTTAGGGTGGAAAGTACAATTTCACAGATTTATCATTAAAATATTAAAAACAGGCAGGAAAGTAATTGAAAAAAGCAATGTTATGTTATAACATGTTGTATGTTTACCTAAGCTTCCATATTTTTAATCTAAATAGCGTGAGTATAGATAAAATATTGTGTGCCACAAGGCAGGAAAGGAAACATTTGAGTCGTTTAGTTTCAAAACCAGCTATCTGCAAGAAATGAAATTTTCCAGGAGGGGCAAAAAACTGATTTCACCATGAATCAATCATAATTTTTATAATACAAAAATATTC
>KZ652966.1:21616-36969 GCA_001010745.2 Gerris buenoi
AATAACAATTATATTATCAACATTACGTATGATTCAACAGAAAATTTAAAAGCGTAGTACATAAAAAGTTCTTTTTATCTTGAAATTATTAGTTTATTACTTTTAATTATTAACTTTAAGCGATGTACTTTTACAACAGAAAATATTATGTACTATTAAATAAATAAATAAAAAGTATGATTAAAACACTAAATCTTTTTATTTATTTCTTTTTTAATTTATTATTTTCAAGCTTTTAATCTTTCTCACTAACCAGTAAAACGTCAGTAAATATGTTTAAGCATATCAATCATTAGTTCTGGTCCCCCATAAGCAAACTATATATTTTTTACAGAAAATATTTTAATAACTAACCCCTCTCCAACGGACACCCCTGTATAACGGACACCCCTGTAAGCACACCCTGGCAATGGTGTGCTTTATTTCTTTAATGAATAATATATGTTTATCCAATCTAACACTCGCAATCTAATGTGTGCGCTGGCGGACAAGAAAAATAATAAGCGCAAAAGGTTGAACACTTATAGAACCAACAATGGGCTAATTATGACCTTCTATCAAAATTTCACTAAATATTGGAAAAGTGATTTTAAGATTTGTTGAAAAATTGAACGGACAGACAGACACGGGACCGAAAATGTTCCCTGATGTCTGAAACGTATTAACGTCGTGAAATTTTTGAAATTTTGACATAGAAACTGTTTGTACTTAAGCACGATCACATAGCTTCCATTACTTTCGACAACTCTTCAGAACGATCATAAAGCTTTTGTTGCCTTTGGTAAGCTCGAAAATAAATAAATTGGACAATAATAATAATGGGTTGAAAAAGCATATCATCAATGAAATGCGAGAGAGCAATATGCGCCACTCTAATTGGGAGGTCATTTTTATTTATTTCAAAAAAATGTATTTCAACGATTTTTTTCTAGTTCATTGATTCTACGTTCATATGCCCAGTTATCTAATCAAACTCAACTCACAATATACTCTCTTGTTCAATATATCCCACCATTATTTTATTCAAATATCTATGCAGCAAGCCAGTTTTTTTTTTTTTCATATTCGAGAATATAAAATAACCCGTATCAAATATTGACATGAGCTATTCCATAGATAGATTAACTAACAAGTTTTTTTTCTGTCGCAATTTAAGAAGCGTTAGAATTGCAACCAATTACAGAATAAATTGAAAGTACGCGGAACATATCAGACAAGTTTATTCATCCGCTTAAAAATACAACTAACACTGTAATTTGACTTCTCATACAGCTTGCTTTCATCTTCAAAAAAATATGCTAGTTGCGATATTTTTTCTGTTTCCCACGGATTTTTCGAAATCCCACGGATATTGGTTTTATTTTTATTGTTTTATTAAACATTTACATTAAACCAACCGGAATTTACGGTTGACTATATTCTCTGTTCTTGCGTAATTAAAAGCGAGAAAATTTCACAGAATTCTTACAAAGCAAATTTAACGTTAAAGTAAACACTGTTTTCAAACGATAGTTTGACGTCATATCCGTGGGCGCAACGCAAAGGGGGACTTAATGTAAATATAAAGATAAGGAAAAACTTGAGCATTCGCCCAATCGGCACGAGGAAATGGGGCACACAACAATCCGCCTCACAAGCAAATAAGTCACCGGGTTCAGACCTGAAAACAGTCAGGAAGGTACTTATCAATTAAAATTTAATAATTACAGTAAGATATGTTGCTACATAATATACATAAACTAGCCGTTAAGCCCATGACAACGGGCAGAATAAATATGGTTGAAAAAAAGAGCTGAGAGATAATAAGTTGTATTTAAACTGAATGAGTCTCGCGCTGTCCAGTTGTACTTTATATAGATAAATAGATACATACTGTTTAAATAGAAAAATTTAGGCCATGCGGATCAGGTGGAATGGATAGCTCAGTGGTAGGACACTTGCTTAATGTGCTGGAGGTCACTGGTTCAAGCCCAGGTTTTATCTCATCAATTTTTAACGTTATAAATAATTTCGAGGTGCGTCGCCGTCGTCGTCGGGACATTACTCGATTATATAAAAGATATGTCATAAAGTAGAGGAGGTAGTTGCCTCATATTATTCGGCCCGACCTTAGGGTTAACCCCGTCTACACTGAGCTTAAACCGAGCATGTACGCACTTTGGTCGAACAACTGTCGGATTGGGTTGAGGCATGCGCACCCATTCCCAGTTCAACACAATTGAAACAATTCAATCTTGTAAAGGATCTGTAGAATAAATTAATTAGCCAAGTGAGCCTGAAATCCTAACAAGCCCTAACCGTGAAATTAGGGCCAAGCTCTAAATCCCCCTCCCCCGAAAAAGGGTAGCCTAATTATTAGTAGTTTAATCCGTCTTACTCTTTCTTTAGTATTTAACATCACTTCACTCCTACATTCATGAGCAAGTCTACTCTTTCTTTAGTATATAACCTTACTTCACTCTTACTTTCATGAGCAAGTCTACTCTTTCTTTAGTATATAAACATCACTTCACTCCTAATTTCATGAGCAAGTCTACTCTTTCTTTAGTATATAACCTTACTTCACTCCTACTTTCATGAGTAAATCTGCTCTTTTTTTAGTCCTTAACCTCACTTTTTTTCTACTTTTATGAGGAAGACTGGTATTTATACTGTGTATTTAAATTTCCGAAGCCAATCTTAAGAGGAAGCAGATACATGAGGGTGAGAAAAAACCAGGTGTATTGGTTCAAGTAAAGATTCACTGCGCATGCTTACTGCAACTTGGACTTGCGCACTGCCTTGCGCTTTAGTGGGAGGTCCGTGGTTCGAGTACCGAAGCTGAAGTCTATTTTTCTCTGTCTTCCTCCCTTTTAAATAGTAATTATAATTTAATTTAAATTAAAATTTAAACGATCCCTATAGTATGAATACTACCAAATACTTAAAAAATTGGGTACTTTTTAATTACAAGCGCTATTTCTCGGTCTAGTTCTATTGTCTTTAATGTTGACTTCTAATTCTAAGACTTGTAAAAAAAATTTGAAAGCTTAATTTGGGACTAGGAGTCGTTATCGACAGTGGAAATTATTCTTCAGTGTATCTCAATTGGCTAGAGCATCCACACAGGAAATATGGGGAGGTCCGTGGTTCGAGTCCCGGCGCTGAATTCTATTTCTGTTTCCCTTTGTAAATATTAATTATAATTTGATTTAAATTAACATTTAAACGTTGCGTAGTATGAATATACTACCAAATACTTAAAAAATTAAGTGCATTGATTGGAAGAACATAAAGTTAAACATGATCTATAATTAATAATTACGTATCGTCTATAATTACGTATCGTCTATAATGGGATGGATTAAGAGCAACGGAGGAGGATATTTATTAAATCAACAGGCTAAAAACAAATTAAAATCTCTCTCACGTCGGCATTTTTTTTTTGTAATTTAAAACTTCAATTTCATTTCTATTGTACATCCAGTAATTGAGTAATAACAGGAATAATAATCAACACGTGACAATCACAGGATGTTTTACAGTTAAATTTAATTTTTTTCATTTCATTCCATTGTTTTAAACAAGACAATTGTTATCATTGCAAGCGAATTTCCCTGCCTCTTTGTGTTTTAGGTAGATATTATTGTTCGCTAACTAGATGTCGACCAAATTGACTATAAAAATGTTGGTTTGCCTTTAATGAAACCTATTATTTCTACCTTGTTTTTGTCCGAGCCTTTTAAAATCGTTTTGTTGGATTAGCTTTTTTGAAGTTAATTGGCTATTTCTTATTTTTAAATATTTCTGTAGTTTTATTTTTCTTTTCATTTGAATATTAAGTTAATTGAAGGTTTAAAGAACCCATTGTATTCAAAAGTAAGTAGTATGGTTTGTTTCTTTGTATATTTATAACTTTTATTGATAGTAGGGTCTAAAGGAAAAATGGACTGCCAATTGGTGTGGCACATAGCTTCCTCGCATCCTATCCACGTACTTCATTGATTTTATGATTCCACAAACCATTATCTAATTGGTTTAATAGTTTCCCCCGTTTTTTAAGGTTTCGTTGGTAAAACCAAAAAAAAAGAAACCCTTATAGTTTCGTTCCTGTGTCTGTCTGTCTGTCTGGTCTGTCACTCTGTACGGTTCCAATAACTTTTGAAGAAAAAGCGTGAAACTTACCAGTATTAAAGATCGTTTTGACGCGCACACAGAAAAAATATAGAGAACTCAAAANGGAACACTGGAGTGCGGTAAAGTAGTAAATGCAGGAATCTGCTGTTTTGCGTACTATTTTGAGTGCGATAACAACTATTTTATCGGTCAACTGTAGGAAAAAGAACTTAAAAGCAGTTCTATATTTAGAAATTGCCACAGGTCTGGACTATGTTGTGTGTTGGGCACTGCGCCCTAGCGGCCGAGTTTCTTACCACTGCTTTGGGGCAGCTCTCATCTTCCATCCTTTGACTATTACCAAACCTCCTCAGTGGGGCATGCCTTATCTTGTCCGAGATAGGCTTGATGTTCATAAAGGCTCGGATCGTAGTGTTTCTCTAACTCGATCCCTCCTAGTTGTGCCTTGTTAGTTCTTTGATGTCAAAGTATTATTGATGTGTGGCTTATTTTCCATTCAGCAGAATTTAATTGGTTTTCAGTAAATTTTGCTGTATGGAAAGTTAGTTCGGAAAAAATCCGCAAGTTATTTTATTTGTTTTGCCATTTTCCATTTTTTACAATCTTCATTTTGACGGGTTTCAAATTTTTGATTTCATAAATAAGAGAAACATTGAATGACAGCAAAATAGGAAATATATCGATTATATTATTTCAAATACATCGATGGCACGGTTTAGATTTGGTGTTGGGGAGATCCGTTGTACAAAGATTTGTCCTTTTATAGGTTTAAGATCAGCTCTCTAGACTCTATATGGCTGTCATTTATGTGAAGTAAATAAAGTCGGAACTATTTTTTTATTACATAAAAAAATTATAAACCTTATATATTATATAACAATAACAATTATATTATCAACATTACGTATGATTCAACAGAAAATTTAAAAGCGTAGTACATAAAAAGTTCTTTTTATCTTGAAATTATTAGTTTATTACTTTTAATTATTAACTTTAAGCGATGTACTTTTACAACAGAAAATATTATGTACTATTAAATAAATAAATAAAAAGTATGATTAAAACACTAAATCTTTTTATTTATTTCTTTTTTAATTTATTATTTTCAAGCTTTTAATCTTTCTCACTAACCAGTAAAACGTCAGTAAATATGTTTAAGCATATCAATCATTAGTTCTGGTCCCCCATAAGCAAACTATATATTTTNAAATTAATCTGGGGCTATCCGGCGACTACTTTCCCTTTTTTATACTTTCGATACACTATAAAAGTTTTAATGAAATTAGATAATTACTCTAAGTTCAAAATACTAACGAAACCCTTTTTACGTGAGTCTTCACGCCTTACCAATTTATTTTAATCTGTCAAAGTTATTTTGATTTTTCACACGAACTAAAGTATCAATTTAGCAAATGTTAAAGAGCGAAGACGGTTCAAATTAATCTGGGGCTATCGGCTGGTTACTTTCACTAAACTACAAAAGTTTCATTCAAATCAGATAAGTACTTTTGAAGCTATAGGTGTAAATAAATGTATGTTTGTGTGCATGTGGAAGAGAAGCAAATAGGCGCAGAAAGTTGAAACTTATATGGGACCAACCATGGAGTAATTATGACCTACCACCCAAATTTCATTAAAATTGAACGTGCAGTTTCTAAGATATGTTGGTTCGCAAAAATTGAACGACAGACTGACAGACCGACAGACAGACACGTAAGAAAAAAATGTTCCTTCATGTCTGAAACGGATTTCTGTCTTGGAATTTTTGAAATCGGACACCGAAGAATTCGTTCTTCAGATCGATCACATAGCTTACTTTATTTTCGGTAAGCTCGGAAGCAAAATAAAAGCTCTTTTTTGCAATATTTTGAGCCCTATTTAGGTTATCTTTAGCCGACTAGAAGATTACTTTTCCATCCTGTTCAAATTAAAAAAAAAAATACATTTTATAATATTTGAAAAGATGTCCGATGCGCTTAGTTAGTGGAATAGTAAGAATTTAGGTTAGCTCACTCATTACTAGACGCTCTATCACAATCATACTCTATAACTAAAACCTCATTTACGACGGAAAAGTATATTGAGTGCAGCAGACACTTCAAGCTCGAGTTGCACATTAAATTTTTCCTACAGTCAGTTTTAAATCTGTCAATAAAATATAAAATAATAGAGTGGTCATGAACATGTAAGAGATTGTACAACATCAACTGAATCAGCTGTTCTGTTTATAGCCAGTGATGCCTTTTTTTTGCCTGATTCAGCGAACTTAACGAAGCGCTGTTAATATTTTTCATCATATACTAGTGATGAGTTAAGCTATAGATGTAAATAAATGTATGCGCATGTTAAAGAAAAACAAATGGGCGCAGAATATTGAAATTTTTACGGGACCAATACTGAGGTAAGTGTTACCTACCATCTAAATTCCATTAAAATCAGAAGAGTAGTTTTAAAGTTATGTTAATTCTCAAAAATTGACAGACAGACAGACGGAACCAAAAATGTTCCCTGGTGTCTGAAACGGATTTCTGTATCAGAGTTTTTGAAATTGGAAACATAAAAATTTGTCGTTCATTCACTATCAGATAGCTTCCGTTACCTTCGGTATGCTCGGTAGAAATAAAATTAGATAGAGGGAATTTTTATAATTACCCAAAATAGTTATTATAATTAGATTTTTTTTTTCAAATGTACCCGTAGAATACAATTCAGAGAAATATATCTCTAAATTTTTTTTTTTGATCGTTTCAAATTTTAAGCAATATTATTTAATTTTTTTAAGTGTATTCCTACATGTTTCTAATTCTACTGTTTATATTCATTAATATATTTTAAACATAAATAGGTTAGATCATATCACTAAAAATTATATTCCTACGGTAAAACTCTGATAGCCAGATCTTTTCAAACTATTAGTTAGTTATGTTATTTAGTGTAGTATGTTATTTTTACCTAAGGTAGAAATAACATAGCGGTCAGTGTCATTTTCTATCTGACAAGATAATATCCTCATTTCAATCGGTTCTACTTCCTCAGAGCTTCTCGTTCATATCCCTGTCAAACATTATTCTAGAACTCTCCCGTCTTTTCCAGAACCAATTATTACTTCCATTCTAAATTAAAATTAACTCGATATCCCTTCGTTCAACTTTATTTTCTTTTTCTTTTTTTGTAAAAACATTTTTTTGTAATAAAAAAGAGAAATTAAAAATAAGAGGAAATAAAATATATAAAGATGTTAACTTAAGCTGTTGTTTACAGGTTAACTTAAGCTCTTGTTTACAGGTTAACTTAAGCTCTTGTTTACAGGTTAACTTAAGCTCTTGTTTACAGGTTAACTTAACCTCTTGTTTACAG
Organism: Gerris buenoi; assembly: GCA_001010745.2. Lineage (NCBI taxonomy): Eukaryota > Metazoa > Arthropoda > Insecta > Hemiptera > Gerridae > Gerris > Gerris buenoi. Next base: position 29,090 of record KZ652966.1, read on the forward strand.
GTTAACTAAAGCTCTTGTTTACAGGTTAACTTAAGCTCTTGTTTACAGGTTAACTTAAGCTCTTGTTTACAGGTTAACTTAAGCTCTTGTTTAGAGGTTAACTAAAGCTCTTATTAGAGGTTAACTTAAACTTAGGCTCTTGTTAAGAGGTTAACTTAAGCTCTTGCTTACAAAATAACTTAAGCTCTTGTTTAGAGGTTAAGTTAACCTCTTGTTTACAGGTTAACTTAAGCTCTTAACCTCTAGCTAGATGCATGGTTTGCGATTTCTCCTCTAAAGAAATCTTTGGGTTTTTCGCCACTTTCGGGGAATTGATAACGGACAGCCTTTAACCTTTGAAACCCTGCATCCCATCCTAATTTCTCTCACAGCTTTGGCGGTGAAAGTTTCAGTATTTATCTTCAAAAGCTACCAGTTTTTTACAAACCCACTAAAAAGGGTTAACAGTCGCTGCAATACGCCAAATAGGCAAAGGCTTAGCTAGGGTTGGTAGCCCCCTCCATCAATGATGTGAACTGGACCATAACCAACTGACACAATCTCGACGATCAAAAAAAAAAAAAAAAATGGTCCATGAATTCAATTGGGTGCTCCCAAGATTCTGCGCTTGGCGATAGATCTTCCCCTTTTACCTCTTCAGCTACGCCATTGCAAATAGGACACGGTCGTGGACGACCGAAATTTTTGCAGTATCTCCAACAGGAGATACCAAGGAATGGGAACCAAAAGGGTCGAAGAATGGTCACTGATAAATATCTAACACCCTCTTCTGCACTCCTTTGTTCTTCCCTGTCATGGTAGCACCAGGATGATCTTGGTTTCGGCAATTATTTATTTGTCAGCTTATCATGAAGCGAAGTTAATCCTTCACCTCTCTTCACCATTTTTCTAAGCCTCATTCTTCTCATACGTGAGAAAAATATTATTTTAACCCGGTTATATTAACAAATCAAACGGAGAAAAACATTTGTTCAGTACATCTAGCCTGAGGGTAGAGAATAGACCGACTTTATTTTTGTACATATATCGCTAATCACTCTGTATACATAAGTTTGATATTCCTTTGACCCAAGGAAATTGTCAATATCTATTTGTCTAAATAACTAGTAAGACGAAGGGATATAGGGGATCAGAGTTTTTGAAATTGGAAACATAAAAATTTGTCGTTCATTCACTATCAGATAGCTTCCGTTACCTTCGGTATGCTCGGTAGAAATAAAATTAGATAGAGGGAATTTTTATAATTACCCAAAATAGTTATTATAATTAGATTTTTTTTTTTTCAAATGTACCCGTAGAATACAATTCAGAGAAATATATCTCTAAATTTTTTTTTTTGATCGTTTCAAATTTTAAGCAATATTATTTAATTTTTTTAAGTGTATTCCTACATGTTTCTAATTCTACTGTTTATATTCATTAATATATTTTAAACATAAATAGGTTAGATCATATCACTAAAAATGATATTCCTACGGTAAAACTCTGATAGCCAGATCTTTTCAAACTATTGGTAAAAGTTAGTTATGTTATTTAGTGTAGTATGTTATTTTTACCTAAGGTAGAAATAACATAGCGGTCAGTGTCATTTTCTATCTGACAAGATAATATCCTCATTTCAATCGGTTCTACTTCCTCAGAGCTTCTCGTTCATATCCCTGTCAAACATTATTCTAGAACTCTCCCGTCTTTGCAAATAAGCGCAGAAGGTTGAAACTTATATGGGACCAACCATGGAGTAATTATGACCTACCACCCAAATTTCATTAAAATTGAACGTGCAGTTTCTAAGATATGTTGGTTCGCAAAAATTGAACGACAGACTGACAGACCGACAGACAGACACGTAAGAAAAAAATGTTCCTTCATGTCTGAAACGGATTTCTGTCTTGGAATTTTTGAAATCGGACACCGAAGAATTCGTTCTTCAGATCGATCACATAGCTTACTTTATTTTCGGTAAGCTCGGAAGCAAAATAAAAGCTCTTTTTTGCAATATTTTGAGCCCTATTTAGGTTATCTTTAGCCGACTAGAAGATTACTTTTCCATCCTGTTCAAATTAAAAAAAAAAATACATTTTATAATATTTGAAAAGATGTCCGATGCGCTTAGTTAGTGGAATAGTAAGAATTTAGGTTAGCTCACTCATTACTAGACGCTCTATCACAATCATACTCTATAACTAAAACCTCATTTACGACGGAAAAGTATATTGAGTGCAGCAGACACTTCAAGCTCGAGTTGCACATTAAATTTTTCCTACAGTCAGTTTTAAATCTGTCAATAAAATATAAAATAATAGAGTGGTCATGAACATGTAAGAGATTGTACAACATCAACTGAATCAGCTGTTCTGTTTATAGCCAGTGATGCCTTTTTTTTGCCTGATTCAGCGAACTTAACGAAGCGCTGTTAATATTTTTCATCATATACTAGTGATGAGTTAAGCTATAGATGTAAATAAATGTATGCGCATGTTAAAGAAAAACAAATGGGCGCAGAATATTGAAATTTTTACGGGACCAATACTGAGGTAAGTGTTACCTACCATCTAAATTCCATTAAAATCAGAAGAGTAGTTTTAAAGTTATGTTAATTCTCAAAAATTGACAGACAGACAGACGGAACCAAAAATGTTCCCTGGTGTCTGAAACGGATTTCTGTATCAGAGTTTTTGAAATTGGAAACATAAAAATTTGTCGTTCATTCACTNAGGGGGGGAGGGAGGGAAGTAAATACCAAGACTTCTTAGCAAAACATGTTTGGGCTAAAAGAAAAAATTACAGGATCCTATGATCCTAAGACATGAGATGAGTCTGACAGAAGTATTTAAAAAAATATACGCTAAACTCAAAGGGCAGACCAAAAAAGTATTTTTTTTTCAAATGTAAAATTTTTTTAATTAGATTTACCGGTACTTCTTTAGATTGTTACTCCCCTATTTTGTTTTAGAATGTAAATGACTTTGACTAAAAAAAAATTATGACAAAGGGATGTTTAGTACAATGTACTTCGGGATCAAGGGATATCACACTTCTGTATTATAAGGAGTAACAATCTAAAGAAGTGCAGTCAAGAATGATAAAAAAAAAATACTTTAAAAGCTCTTAAAATTTAAGTATAACCAATTTAACTTTTTCCCCATGTTAGCTAATAATTACATATTGAATTATTTTTCCCCTATAGTGATCATAAGTTTCTTTTGATCTTACTCGACGCTAATGTTCGTATTAACTGTGTTCTACTCGACTCAAATGTTCGTGTTTGTGCCCATCACACAACGGTGGTACCCGGCACCCACGAGGGTTTGGCACCCATTGCTATTTCCCGTCTTGCCCGCTCCTAGAGCCGGCGCTCTTTGACAAATACATTTGAAGGATAAAATCATTTTACTTTAAAAACTTAATCAATCTAATGAATTTCGGTATCAAGCTAGATTGACCACCTTAAACCTGACCTGAGATTCCTGATTACAAATTAGAATTAATTATAACCATAAGTTAAATAGTAAATTCCGTTGCTTGGCTAGCGAACTGCGAACCTTACTAATTCAATTATTGTGCGTTAACAGAAACGAGGAAAGCATTAAACACTGAAAAATGCTTTAAACCAAGCGAGATGGGAAACTCATGTTGTTTAGTGAAAATTTCGGAGTTTTAAACAGGCTTGTTGTTTAATCCACCGTGGCCTCGGTATTTTTGTTAAGCAACTACAGTGTTCGGGGGGTGAATGCGGTTTAACAATAATGGAGACAACAAGGTAAAGTTTTCCGGAGTCGGTTATTCCGAAACTGCGTCTGTAAAACAGCAAAACTCGACTAAAAAACACCGCATTGTTGGCTCCCGAGTCTAAAGATGGTTTAATACAGGAAATGGAGTGAAAAAAGTGAACATTAAACTGAGTGGTAAAAAGTGGAAAAAGCGAAAACATACACTGACACGATCTATGTAAAAAAAAAAAAAATGAAAATTTCGACCACGGAGTACTTGTCCCAACCAAAACCCACTCGTATAGCTGAGTGGCACCACCTAATTGAACTAGCAAACATTGAATAGAACAATCATCCTCATCTGGAAAATACAAACTTTTTCTACTGAGAGAAAACTTTTTTTTACAATGTTTACGCTGTTGTTTTAATAAAAACCCGACTGTTACTCGAGAACTATTCATGTTTGAAAGATTTATTAAAAGAGTTTCTTATCCTTTCCAACATCCTGAGTGACATTTTTTGTCTTGGAAGAAGCAGACCTTATCTTATCACTTTTACGGAGTGTAAGTTAAGGCAAATAGTTTTTGTTAAGACAAAACTTTATTTAACTTTCATATCTATAAAATTTACTTTTCAAGATTTAAAGCTGTTCTTTCTGAAGGACAACAATTCAATTTTGAGTATTTTTAATCATTATTTAATAACAGTATATCATTAAGTTATATAATGAAGCGTTAGTATACATTTAACTTATAAATGTATTTAATAATTACATAATTATCAAAGCAGCTTTCAGCCCCTATAGGGCTATCATCAGTGCCGTAGAGTGAAAAATGTTAATTAAAAAATACGTGTGGTGTCGTGGGACACCCGGTAGGAACAAAGTTCCTTACGCTTTTGTGTGGAATTAGAAAAGAGACAAAATTAAAAGTAACTAATTATTTGTACTAGCGGAGTTAAGGAAAAATAAATGAAAAGCTTTTTATTTTTTTTTGAAGTGAGCGTCTTTCAATAAATAATGTTTGTGTATTGAGAAAAATGTTAACGATAAATTTATAGTTAAAGCAGAAGGCTGTAGAACAAAAAAGAACTGTCCTCTCAGACGCCGTCGGGAAATTACTCCATTTAAATATTAAAATAAAAAATATAAATCATTAACTCACAAAAACTTCTGCTTGTATCAGGTTGAAATTTTACATGCTTGTTTCAATTGTACTATAGGTGATGTATACAAAGTTTCATTAAAATCGTTACGTTAGAACGTAAGATATCGGTAAAAACGTTGTTTTCTTTATTTTAATCGATTTGGTCCGCTTTAATACATTTAGCGATCTTTATCACTTCATAGCAGTGTCGGTGTTCGTTTAACTAAAAAAAAAATATTTATAAAAGTTGTTTGTCTCATTAAATAGATGAAGTTAGAATTTTTTCCTGTCCAAAAATTTCAATTTTAAATTTGAAGCTTACGTTTATGCGAGCGTTGCGTATGAACGCTTGGGTGGATAACGTTGTCCAACGAACTCGTACTGGGCATTGGTAAAATGAACATGTGTACCAAATTTCAACTAAATCGGTCAACTTTTACACAAGTTATCGCCATCGGTAGATTTCGTGACGGATTTTGCGTGACGGTGATTTTGGTCGTTTTTTGGGATTCACTCCCGGGCTCCAGAGCGTGCCATAAGGAACTTCCAAAAACTGAATAGATAGGAGTTTTGTGAGTTTTTCCAAACTTGCCAACATGCCAGTCACATTATAACAGATGTCGCGTATATACCGTCTTATACCAATAGCTGGTTTGGCATGACTCACTATACTCCCATTTTTTCAGTTTTTTAGTTAACATTCTTCACTTTTCATGACTGACTATGGCCCTATGGTGAGCGAAAGCTGCTTTGAGAATAATTATGAAATAAAATATTTTTACGTGGAGAGACTCTTCTTTCAACATTTCATGATGACCTCTTAACTTCATTTATAGAGTTTTTGAGAAATTGAACCCAAATGTGCGGTCACCCAAGCATGTTGTGACCAGCCTGATACTGATAACCTTATTAATAGTGGAGTCTATTTTCATAGTAACTGGGATAATAGTTAATTAAAAAATGTCAAAAATAAATGCAAACTCATGCATTTTTAAATAAATCCTTTAATATTAAAGAAGAGAGGGATTCATTTAAAATTTATTCTACCCACCTAAAATCTACCAAAGATGTATCATCTACGGATTCCCTTCACTATCTGAGCAAACGCTCTTGCAGATGACATTTATCTAGAGAATTTTTATGTCTCACTCAAAGTAACTTCACTTGCAGTTGCTATTTCGCCTCATCTTGCCTATCTGCTATAATTTATATATTAATGTGTCTGGATATATATTTTATATATGTGTGAGTGTATTTATCATAGGTAACATTATGATGAAAATTATGATAAAAATTTAGAAAAGAAAACTTCTTGCATACGAGTCATGAGCATGCAGTCTGCAAGACAGTGAGAAATTTTCACGTAACGCTTTTCACTGCCGTTTTTTAGTGTTCTTTTTTGGTAACGCTTTTTGATGTAGTTTTTGGTAACGCTTGTGTATCGCTTTTTAGTGTCGGTTTTTAGTGTCGTCGAAGAGTGTGGGATGTGGGGAAGGTAGCCGATTGGGAGGGTAGGGGTGTATAGGCCCTACCGAGCGCGGTAGGGGGGACCCTACCTAGAGCGGGCAGGTTTGATTGCACACCTCCATGTAAAACTTTTATTTAGTAATGCTTTTCGAGATCATGTGCCATAGCCAATAAATTAGAATGTCAAAAGAAAAACAGACGCAGGGTGGCGCGGAACTTTTTCTTACCAAACATAAACCTATAAATATCAACTTGGTGCGTAGGCTTTTGCGGGTAGTAAATAAACAGCTTGGTTTTCCGGTGGAATCCGCGTCTCGAAGAGGATGAAGTCCGACGTTTCGCTTCCACTATTGGAAGCATCTTCAGGGGTGTGGTGCATCGTAATGTTTACTTCAAGCAATAGTAGTATGTCTTGTTGTTGCTTCAAGTAAACATCACTATGCACCACACCCCTGAATATGCTTCCAGTAGTGGTAGCGAAAGGTCGGATTTCATCCCCTTCGAGATTTGGTATTCCACCGGAAAACCAAGCTGTTTACTATAAATATCAACCTAAATATATTGGAAATCTAATTTTATTTGTCCGTTGATAGTTTCGTCCGATGTAATGAGGTCTATTAAACGAACTTTTCAATTTCAAGTTACAGCAGAAATAATGTTGTAGGAGGAGAGGACACGAAATTGTTTTATGTTTTTTCAATATTCAATACATTTTTTATTTGATACCTCACTCAAAATTAAATCAAAAGAGTGCGATGAATTATCCGCCATTGTGCCATTTTTAAACAGCTGATAATTTTGAGTTTGCTATATTTTTCCTGTGTGCCCAAACCGATCTTTAATACTGGAAAGTTTCATGTTTTTATCTCTTTTTATTCAAAAGTTATTGGAACCTTAAAGAGTGACAGACGTACAGACTGACAGACACAGTAACGAACCTATAAGGGTTTCTTGTATTGGTTTTTTACCAACGATACCCTAAAAAAGGTTGTGAGATGTTTAGTTAAATTATACGGATTATTTCCTAGGTAATTGCCTAACTTTTATAAAGCTTAAGAAAAGAAAAAGGAATGTTGAAGTGGAATTATATAAAAAGCAAACAATTTGAGCCCTCTTTATAAAAAAAAAAACTTCAAAATTTAGTTAGACGTAAAAAGAAAAGAAATCAGTTGAAAGAACAATTCTTTATCATAATTTAAAAAATAAAATAAAAAAAAGAACTTTTCTATAAAATTATTCCTTTCTTCAGCGCTAAAGTTCAATCCCATTTAAATAATATAGCATTAAATAATTAAACGAATAAGATTTGCTTTATGGGAGAACGGTTTTACAACAACGCGCATGCGCATTAACTAAATTAAATTAATTTCGTCTTGAAAAAAAGACAAACTAATTATTATCGTTATCAATCTTCCAGTAAAACAGCATTTTATATTTAATTTATTTTGTAGGGTTTCGTTGGTAAAACCAAAAAAAAAGATACCCTCATATATATATTCGTTCCTGTGTCTGTCACTCTGTACGGTTAAAATAACTTTTAAATCAAAAGATATACAAA